>SJYC01070162.1:0-155992 GCA_006408675.1 Madoqua kirkii
GACAGGGTTCTGGGTGGAATATTGGTTGATACCAGGAAGGGTAGCAACCCCATTTCTGCCTTCCTGGTCTTTTCAACCATGGATTCAAGTCTTGCGGAGAGAGAAGTGGGAGAAAGACAGAGTCAAGGATGACTCCAAGACATTGGAAGTGAAAAATGCAGCTGCCATGATTAGAATGGGAAGGCTGTAAGGAAAGCTAGCATTCCCTTTCCAGATAACATATTTCATTTTATTTTAATTTGTACGTGCCCAGTTGCTCCAGTCATGTCTGATTCTTTGCGACTCCATGGATCCTCCAAGCAGGTCAGTTCAATGGGTTGAGGCCCCTTGTCTCTTGGCATATGGCTTATACATGCTTGGTTGCTCAGTTGCTCAGCCATGTGTGACTCTTTAAAGCTATATGGACTGTAGCCCTCCAGGCTCCTCTGTCCGTGGGATTCTCCAGGCAAGAATACTGGAGTGGGTTGCCATTTCCTTCTCTAGGGGATCTTCCTGACCCAGGGTTCAAAACTGTCTCCTGCATCTCTTGCATTGCCAGTGGATTCTTTACCTTTGGGTTAAGAATTTTACTTTGAGCCAATGGGGAAGCCCATATTTTAATTTTAATTTAATTAATTCTTCTAAGGAAAGAAGTATTCAGAAGCACAAAAAGATGTATGTGACCAAGTAATTAAGTTTGTGTGAGACTCACTGAAATTTAGGGAATACCACTTTCTTCCTCTCGAAAGTAGCAGCGCATGGAAATGCATATTTATTTATCCAGCTGCCGTCAACAGTAGTCACTGGTTCAATCACAGGAGAAATCCATCTGGCCCATCACTGGAACCCAGCCGAGAAATTCACAGGAAACTTACAAAGGGACTGGGATTTGAAAGACCCCTCTTGAACATGAAATCCAAAAATGTTCTCCATTATCTCCATGGAAGATGGCTTTGCCGACAAGGCTGTGATGCTTGGACTTAGCCTGGACTTCTTGGGAATTTTTATAGGATCAATAACAGACATGGCAACTTGACCTAAGCCTCCTTTATAAGACAGTTTTCACAAACAACACTCTCTTCCACAGGCTTGAGGAAGCAGCCTGCATTTCGTTAGCTACTTCATGCATCTAATTCAAAGGCAACCCCTGCTTTATGATCAGACAAGTTCCTGAGACTCAAAAGTCAAGGTGTGGAGGTTGAACTTTGTTTCCTGTGGATATGACAGTATTTTAGATAGCCTTTTTGAAAAATAAAAAAATAAAATAATGACCAACTTAAAGGAAGAATACCTACATGTATGTTTTACAAATACTTGTAAGCAGGTCAGTTCCATGGGTTCAGACCCCTTGTCTCTTGCACGTGGCTTGCACAGGCTTAGTCACTCAGTCATGTCCGACTCTTTGCAGCTTCATGGACTGTAGCCCGCCAGGCTCCTTTGTCCATGGATTTTTCCAGGCAAGAATACTGGAATGGTTTACTACTTCCTTCTCCAAGGGATCTTCCCGACCTAGGCATAGAAGCTATGCCTCTTGCGTCTCCAGCATTGGCAGGTGAATTCTTTACCACTGTGCCACCTAGGAAGCCCAAAGATGACCATAGCCATCGGCAGTGAAGGAGTTGGGGAGGGGAGATCTGCGTGCAGTAGGCAGCTGAATTAGAAGAGCAAAAGTGAAAACTAGCGATGATTCTGACCTAGGAGTTGGCTAGCTTAAATGTTTTGCCACTGGACACAAACTTTTCACGAGGAGATAACAATCATGAAGGCAACAAACTCAGATGAGTTCTCGGTTGAGGGTGATTCTGCTCTCAGACATGGGGCTGAACCAGTTCTTGGGAGAGGAGGGATGAAGGCATGGAATCTGAGCATCTCAGTGTTACCTAGCAGCTCTGGTCACTTTGGACATTCCTGGGGGATACATGCCAGCTCACTGGAACAACATAACGCACTCTGATACCTGTTTGTTCCTCAGGATTAACAGCACAGTAAATTTTTACCGCCTTAGCTTACAGAGACACTCTTTAGTCCAAGTTACAATTAGATTTCACAAAAGAGAATTTGACTGCATAGATATTTGTAAAATACATGTGGTTAAGAAAAAAATACAGGAGGCTGGACGTCAGAAAAGCTATAATACTACATGCCAGTCCTCTCTGCTGCTCTTCAGCTGTGTGAACCTGAAAATGCCCTTTAATATCTCTGGGCCTGTTTGTTCATTGAAAAGTATAGTAACAAACCCTTGTTGCTATATGACTTGCTCCTCTGTCCCTGGGATTCTCCAGACAAGAATACTGGAGTGGGTTGCCATGCCTTCCTCCAGGAGATCTTCCCAACCCAGGAATCGAACCTGTGTCTCCTGTGCCTCCTGCATTGCAGGCGGATTCTTTACTTGCTGAGCCATCATGGAAGGTGACTGTATGGCTTACCACAGAGTAAAGGACCAGTAAACATTTACTGAGTTAATGCAAAAGTAAATACCTAATGTCAAATTTGTATCATGAACGATCCTTTTCATGGATTTTTTTCCTTCGTGACTTACTAACTGGAATTTCTTAAAATAATATCAAGATTCCTTTCAGCAAACATAAGCATTATTTTCTATTCTGAGTGTTTTCAAACGTTGACAGTTGGGGTCATCATCCCTGAAAAGTCCCATTGCTATCTCTGTGTGCCTGAGTGCTAATGACAGCCGCAATGCTGAGGACCACACTCCTTTCTCAAAGCTCAGTCTTAGGACTGAGGTTGTGAAATTACTCTCTATGTACGAACCAGTGTTCGCATTGTCTCAGGTTGCCAGTGTTAGAGCAAGTAGATCGCTCTTGACCTTACAGGTCTTTAAAGGGAAGACTTGAGGAGGCCACGGCACCTCTGGTCTCTTCAGGAAGCAGCTGAAATGGATCCCTAAAGAAGCGAAGGCAGTCCTCTCCCATTTAAAATAAGCTTGCTTAATTGAAATCTGTAATTCACGAAATGCAGGGGAGATGTTCTCCTCCAAGTGTAACTAATTCAGAACCCTGCAACTCTGTAATTGGAATTAGGGATGCTAAGAGAGTCATAAAGAGTCTTTCCTCATTACAAGATTACATTATGCTGCTGCTATGAGTTTACACAGAGCATATCTCGTGTCTCATAATGAAAAGAAGATGAGCAGCTTACGGACTGGTTCAGTCTAGGCCAGGATTTCCCAACCTCCGCGAGATAGGCCTTTGGGGTTAGATCACTCTTTGCATGGGTGCCATAGGAAGCTTAACAGCATCCCTGCCTTCCACCCTCTAGCATGGCACCTTTTCTCCAGTTGTGACAATCACATTGTCTCCAGACATTGCCAAGTATCCCCTGAGGACAGAATCACCCTGACTGATAGCTATTCGTCTGCATCTTAGATGTTCAGAGGGTATGGATGGTCTGTGTACAGATTTGGGTGGGAAAATAAACAGTTTATCTCATTCCCACAGACAGAAGAGCCTGGCAAGCTACAGTCCGTGGGGTCGCAAAGAGTCAGATAGAACTAAAGTGTGCGCACACATCTCATTCCTAGGCATTCCTCTGGTCAAAAGCTGCCAAGACTGTCTCCTTGGTTTCTCTTCTGACATAGTCCTTCATTCTGTTCCTTTCCCACCAAGAGTTAAGTATCTGATCAGTATAATTAATTATGAATTATAACATCCAAATTATTGGTGTTGACCAAAAAGTTCATTCAAACAGCCTCAGTATTTCAGAGGTGACCAAGAAAGAGAGAAAACAAGATACTGGGCATCACCTGTCTTGGATTCCTTGTGTTTCTGGATTTCCGTAGATCTCAAGTAGTTATCCCAAGTTCTATCTGCTGGTGATCTGTCTACCAAGCTCCCTCTCAAAGATAGCTGCCTCTTCAACTCAAGTCACTACTCTCAAAAGCCAAAAAAAAAGGTATCTCTCTATCTACTTTTCTCAAGAAGAACTAAGAAGTATACAGCTGTTTACATGACTGCTTTTCCCCTTTCTGTGTAAGATTTGTCTGCCAGCTCTGATCATGGACACTTCAGAGTCTAAATCCTAGAAGGTGACTTTTCTCCTGTTTAAGTAAAACATAATGAAGTAAAGAGGTAGCCCTCCCAGAAGAATAAAAAAGGAAAATAAGAGACTCAAGTCTATACCAAGCATTTTAATAGCCCTCACTTTGCAGAGGCAGGTCTCAAAATAAGGGAGCAGTAAGGCTATGGTTTTTCCAGTGGTCATGTATGGATGTGAGAGTTGGACTGTGAAGAAAGCTGAACGCCGAGGAGTTGATGCTTTTGAACTGTGGTGCTGGAGAAGACTCTTGAGAGTCCCCTCAACTGCAAAGAGATCCAACCAGTCCATTCTGAAGGAGATCAACTCTGGGTGTTCTTTGGAAGGGATGATGCTAAAGCTGAAACCCCAGTACTTTGGCCCCCTCTTGCGAAAAGCTGACTCATTGGAAAAGACTGATGCTGGGAGGGATTGGGGGCAGGAGGAGAAGGGGATGACAGAGGATGAGATGGCTGGATAGCATCACCGACTCGATGGATGTGAGTTTGAATGAACTCCGGGAGTCAGTGATGGACAGGGAGGCCTGGAGTGGTGCGGTTCATGGGGTCGCAAAGAGTCGGACACAACTGAGCGACTGAACTGAACTGAACTGAAGGGGCCTTCATTGGATATTGAATGTGAGACCTATTGATTCATTGTTTCCATCCTAGTGTGACTGGTAGGGATATGGATAGTCATTCTTGTTAATTATGAATATCTTCCCAACCAAATTAACACATCATCATGTGCATTTAAGAGCTGCCATAGGTTCCTAGCATCTTTCCAATAAAGAAACAAAAAGGATGAAGCATGAAGGCAGAGAAAAAGCTTTTAAGGAGATGTCCTATAGGAAGAAGCTTGCTGTATGCAAGAATGTTAAGGGAGTAGTATTTTTTTCAGCAGGATAAGATTTGTAGCTGAGTTCATTTGTAGCATCTCAGTTTATGACAAAGGAATGCAGTTAGACTGCAGAAACTCACTCTCATTAGCTCTAGAAGGGCTTTGTGAGGGTCATCTTTTTTTAAATTAAAAAGTTTTATTTCTATGTATCTGGTCGTGTTGGATCTTCATTGCTCTGTGGGCTTTTCTCCAGTAGTGAGGGCTGCTCTCTAGTTGTGGTGCCTGGGCTTTTCACTGTGGTGGCTTCTCTTGACGCTGAGTATGGCCTCTAGGATGTGTGGGCTTCGGTAGTTGCGGGTCCTGGGCTCCAGAGCACCGTCTTGATAGCTGTGGCACACGGGTTTAGTTGCTTCGCAGCATGTGGAGTCCTCTTGGATCAAGGATCAAACCTGTGTCTCCTGCATTGGCAGGCAGATTCTTTACCACTGAGCCACCAGGGAAGCCCTTGGTTCATCTTGTAGAGACAAATCTTGTTTCTCAGCCACACAGAACAGAGGGCAGAGTCTCAGGATGCCTCTGGTATGTGGATGGTGGGATTCAGGGGGCATCTCTCTCCTAATAAACTGAAGCCCATCAGGGAGCTTCACAACTGAGTCTACTTAAACTTCTCCAGGCGCAAAATAGGCCCAAAATACATGCTTCCAGCAGCATTATTCACAACACGGAAACAAACCAAGCATCCAGCCACAGACGAATGAGTAAGTGAATTCTAATATATTCCTGCAATGTAATAGAACATGGCCATAGAAAGAAATGAAGTTTGATAAAGACTACCGTTGTGGATGAACTTTGAAAATAAGGGGCTGAATAGAAGAAGCCAGACCCAAAGGACCACAGACGGCACAGTTCTTTGTATGGGAACTATCTAGAGTGCCCAAGGCCACAGAGACAGAGAGTAGACCGGTGGCTGCCAGAACCCAGTGAAACAGATGATGAGTGGTGAATGATGGCTCTAGGATGTGAGGTTTCTTTTTAGAGGGGTGAAAATATTCTAGAATTAGATTGTGGAGATGGCTGCGTAACTATACTAAACACCACTGAATTATATACTTAAAATATAAGCCATATGTATATATATATAAGTTTGTATATATATATATAGGCCATATATATAGGTTTATATATATATTGGGCTGACTAAAAAGATCATTTGGGTTTTTCTGTAAGATTTATGGAAAAACCGTAACAAAATTTTTGGTCAACCCCAATGTATATTTCCCCTGAGATGATGTGTGTGGCAGAAAAGATTGTTGTTTTTGACCTTTCTTTATTGCCTCTAAGCTTAACCACACATTAAACATGGAACCAATTTAAAAAAAATAAAAAACCTCCAGTTCAGTTGAGGTTTTTTTTTCCATCAAGTGATCAAACATTCACTGTCTTTCCCACACTTAGCAGTATTCTTAGGTCTTGCCAGGTTGAATCTTTGCCACCAGTACTAAAGCCTTGGTTCTACTTCGTACCATGTCATGATTAGAAGCCTCCTCAGTGTTTCTGATGAATAGAAATGACCAAAACAGAGATGGACTGGCTTACATCAGAGGTCTATTATCGGCTAGCCAGGGAATATAGATTAGGGCAGCTCTATAGGGGAATGGAGTGCTAAGAGGGCATTAGCAGCCCCCATAATGTCAATTAGTCACCCCTGAGACCTCCCCAGGTCTGTTACATATGATGTAATAGAAGCATCTTATTTTGCCCACACAGCCCGCCGCCTCCATGCAGTAGTCAGCCTGACGCGTGCACCCTCTGCTGTGGAAATGATGGGGGTGGTGGGGAAGCAGCAAGCAGTGGGGGAATGGGTTCATGTGCATTGCCTTTTTTGTTTTATTTGTTTATGTGTGTATGGCTGTGCTGGGTCTTCGCGGCTATGCACGGGCTTTCTCTAGTTGCACCGGGCAGGGCTCCTGTCTAGTTGTGGTGCACGGGCATCTCATTGCAGTGGCTTCTCTTTTTGCAGAGCACTGGCTCTGCAGTGTTCAGGTTTCAGTAGCTGTGGCCCATGGGGTCAGTAGTTGCGGCTCCTGGGCTCTAAAGTACAGGCTCAATAGTTGTGGGCTTATGGTCTTAGTTGCTCTGAAGCATGTTGGGTCATCCCAGACTGAGGATCAAACCCTTGTCTCCTGCATTAGGAGGCAGATGCTTTATCACAGAGCTGCCAGGAAAGCCATCTGGTTTTTTTTTTTCTTCTCTCATGTGCATTTTTAAAGGGAGCAGCCTCTTCTCACCTCCAATAATGGTTGCCACGTTTCCCAGTCTTGAAGAGAAGCTGGAAACACAGGCTTTAAATACAGTCTTTCAAACAGAATGACTTTTCAGCTGTCACCATGCAGGCCCGGGACCCGCTTGTGTCTGCAGGCTGCCAGGTTGCGTCTCCTGATCCATAAGTCAGGGCTCAAAGCAGAATGGATTCGTGTCCCGGGGCTGCTGAACAAACTGCGCCAAACTGGATGTCTTAAAACAACAGAAATTTTTTCTCTGACAGCTCTAGGAGCGAGAAGTCTGAAATCAAGGCACTGACAGCGGTGTGCTCCCTCGGACAGCCCCAGAGAAGAGGCTTCTTGACCTCTTTCAGCCGCTGGTGGTGACTCTTAACCTTGGGGTTCCTTGACTTGTGGCCACATCCCTCCAGTCTCTGCCTCTGTCTTCCCATCACATCACCCTCTGTTTTTCCTCTGCATCTGTTCTCACATTGCCCTCTCCTTTCTCTTATAAAGAAATCGGACAGGCAGGTATCACTTACCATTTACATGTGGAATCTAAAAAAAAAAAAAAAAAACCACAAATGAACTTGTTTACAAAACAGAAATAGACTCAGAGACTTAGAGAACAAACTTATGGTTACCCAAGGAGGAAGGGAGGGAGGGATAAATTAGGGATTGGGGATGAACATATACACAAATTTACAACAATGACCTGCTGTTATATTTGCAACAACAACCTGCTGTACAACACAGGGAACTCTGCTTAATACTCTGTACTAACCTACGTGGGCAAGGAATCTGAAAAAGAATAGATACATCTGTGTATATAACTGAATCACTTGCTGAACGCCTGAAACTAACACAACATGGTACATCAACTGTACCCTAATATAAAATAAATTTTTTTAAAAAATGAAAGAAATCATTCATTGGATTTAGTACCCACTCCAATCTAGAATGGTCTCATTTTGAGATCCTTAACTGGTCACATCTGCGAAGACCCTTATTACAAATAAGGTCACATTCTGAGGGTCTAAATGGACATGAACTGGAAGAGGGGGCATTCATTCTTTAACCCGCTCCAGGGTGATGATGGGTGATGATGTATTTCAGGACCTTCTGTTATGCCACCCTTGGTTCCTCTGAATTGCTTGGTGCCCCTTGGCAGCTCCAATTAGAGAGTTCCCCATGGGGGAACAGTGATGCTATGAATAGGAATGTGTGCCTTCCCCACATGGAAGATAAACCCTTCTCTACAAGGGGAGTCAGACCTACAGGTTCAAATCCATGCCCCTCATTTCTGAGCACAGTCTGTGTATGTGCTGTTGTAATTGAATTTTAGGGGAGTGTGTTTTTCTTTCTCCTGATCCCTTTTATGTCTGAGAATACCAAAAGCCCTCAAAGGCAATTTCGAGATGCCTGGCTTGCCCCAGATAATTGTCAGGCCTTCATTTCCAACAGAGCTTCCATCTGCAGGGTCAAGTAGAACCCTCGAGAATGACTGGACAGTCCCCAGACTCATCCTGAAGAGGAGGAGACCGTCCAGCACAATGGTGTTTGCCTTGACTGCCAATTTGGAACTAATTCAGAAAATTCTGAAACTCATTTTCCCACACTTGTGTCAAAAATGCATTTCCCCGTTGAGGGTCTCCCAAGGAAAGGTTTGTTTTCATTTTCTCCAGCTTGTCATTTTAAATGTATTCTGCTGGAACAGAGAAAAGGAACAATTTTCTTTCTGCTTGGGAAGAAGTGAAGAAATAATGTTTCCTGCCTGGGGCCCCCTCCCCAGCTCCCCTCCCTGCCCCACAACACATCTGGGTTGCCAGGCAGCCCCGCTTCAGTGAAACATTTGAGAACGATTTGAGTGTTGTGGGAAACATTTAAACATAAAATTGACTCCAGTTCTGTGAACAGAGAAAAAAGCAGAGTCCTTCTGACCAAGTCCTGACTCCTTTGTTCCACATTCTTTCAACCATTTAAAAGTCATCTTAGTTTTCTAGTTTCCCCAGATCACAGCTTTGTCTGTTGCAAACAATTTAGCACATGCATAAGTGGCCCTGTGACATATGGTCCCTTTCTATCCAGGCACATTTTAGAGAAGAGAGGCCAGCTAATGGAGTGAGTAGTCATTGCAGTAAAAGATTTTTCCTTCCTTTTTTGAGTTCCTCTTTTTATTTATTCTATTTTTTAATTTGATTTTTAATTGAAATATAGTTGATTTACAATGTTGCAGGACCTTCAGGTGTATAGCAAAGTGATTCAGTTTCATATATATATATTTCATATATAATATATATATATTAAAGTCCAGATTTGCAGCTGCTTTGGTGTCACTGCTCCAGGGTTCCTAAATATCAGAAGTGTGAACTGTTTATTTCTTACAACCCCAAGAGTTAAAATCTGAATTAAAACCTCAGAGAGGGAAGAAATCGCACCTGATTCGAAAGGATTCCGATTGCATGATTTAAAACCTTCCGCTGAGTGAAATAAGACAAAGACAAATACCATATGTATGATACCACCTGTAGGTAGAATCTAAAAAATACACAAACTAGTGACTATAACAAAAAAGAAGCTGGGAAGAAGTTAGTGATGACCAGTGGGCAGAGGGAAGGGGCAGGAATAATGTAGGGGTGGGGAGGGAGGTGCAAACAATTAGGTATAAGGTAGGTTCAGGGATGCACTGTGTAATACAGGGAATAGAGCCAATATTTTGTAATAGCTGTAAATAGAAAATAATCTTTAAAACTTGTATTAAAATTAATTTTAAAATTTGAAAACCAAGAAATAATTTTTTCCATGAAAACAATTAAAACCTTTCTTGGAATCTTCTGTGTATATACCCAAAATAATTGAAATCGGGGTCTTGAAGGGATATTTATATACCATGTTCATTGCAATGTTGCAACAGCCAAGAAGTGGAAGAAACCTGTGTCCATCAGTGGATGAATGGATAAACAAAATGTTCAATGGAATGCCATTTATTTCACTTTAAAAAGGAAGGGAATTCTGACACCAGACACCTGCTGCAACATGGATGACTCTTTCTTTTCTCAGCTGTGCGGGGTCTCCACTGTGGTGAGCAAGGGTATATTGCAGTGCTTCTCCTGTTGCAGCATCAGCTCTAGGCTTGCAGATTTCAGTAGTTGTGGTGTGAGGGCTTAGTTGCCCCACAGCACATGGGATCTTAGTTCCTGGGCCAGAGATCAAACCTATGTCTCCTGCATTGCAAGGCAGGTTCTTAATCACTGGACCACCAGCGCGGTGCCCACTCCCATCTTTATTATAGCATGTACATCCTGCTGGAGGAAGGATGCCATTGTGTTCACATGGGTAAACCAAGAATCAGGTTTAATCGCCCCTTCCAGGACACACTTGGAAATTACCTGGAAACCTTGATTGTCAAAACTGGGGTATCTTACAGGCAGAGACCAGGGATGATGGTAGATCTCTTACAAGACATAGGGCAACCTCCTTCTTCCCCATCGAAGACTATTTACAACTCAAAATGCTCATCAGTGATGTTGAGGTTGGAACACCCTGAGAAAACCAACTGGTTGATCATGGCATGCATCACTACAACCATGGTTTATAACCAATTGTTTCTCGGGCTTCAAAGTCAGCCATGGTTCTCAGTGAGTCAGGGATGTACCCACGGACATCTGGGGAAAGCCATCTGTCGGGAACATCATGGTCTTGCCTGGCAACGGAAGAAACCCTGCTTCTTTGAAATGCTCCTCCCAGATGTTGGCAGCAGATAATGCAACTATAAGCCATTGAAATCAAGGCCAGTTTTCATGTTTACCAAAGAGCATGAATCTAATATAGTTTGTCTGTATTTTGAGATAAGTATATCTTAATATCCCTTCTGAAACAAAGAAGAAAAGAAAAAAAGAAAACAAGAAAAGGGCTTTGATAACATCAGAGAGGTCTGTTCAAAGACGGAGCCATCCTTGACATCACACTGGCAGAAAGAGTATCACCCTTCAATTACTACTCATTTCATTAGCGGTTAATGAGTCCTTCCCAGAACAGGCTCTGTGGGCACAGGACTGGCTCTCAAAATTGATAGATCATGTCAGCGTGTCTCAGAAGGAAGGGCTAAAGATTGAGTCCAGCTGACAAACCCAATTATGCCATCCTGAAATGCACAGGAGAGTGCAAAGGCTGGAACATGGCAGCTGCATTCAAATGGGCAGTGGGAAGGTGCCGCCTCCACTTAGTTGAGCTGTTGGTTGCAGGATTGGGGAGCAGCTTGGGCTCCCCAGAAACCACTGGAGCTACAGAAATCTCTAATGATTTCAAGAGGTAATCTCCCCAGTCTTAGGTGAGTATCTAACTGTCCCTTTGCCTCATTTCTCTTATGATATTTTTTAAATTAATTTTTTATGGAGTATAGTTGCTTTACAGTCTGTTAGTTTCTGCCGTACAGCGTAGTGCATCAGCTATAGGTATACACATATTCCCTCTTTTTTCTTTAATTTCCTTCCCATTTAGGTCACAGCAGAGCGCCATGTAGAGTTCCCTTAGCTATACAGTAGGTTTCCGCTGGTTTTCTACTTTATACATAGTATCAATAGTGTGTCTATGTCAGTCTCCATCTGGGAGATGATATTTCCCTATAAGGGATATTTCATCCCCATGTGCTTCTTATTTCTTTCTTAGTCCATGGTTCTTTCCAAGATTCAAACCACAAAGAAAACATGTTACATTGATTTCTAGGAATGATGGGCTGGCTGTCATAGCACAAATGGAAAACAAGAGAGTAAAATCCTTAAGTTTTGAATTGGACCGCAAAATCTGGAAAGCTCTGATCAGGTTTGTTCTTATTCCAAAAAATTAGATACTGATTCCCTAAACCAAGGGTGAAAAAAAAAAAAAGCGACAGATGGAATTAGAAGGACTTAAGTATTGATTGGACCCTAAAAGGATCCTTGAGCTTTGAATAGTCCATCTGAGAAATTTGGGAAACCAGAAAGCAGCGGATCTCTTGTCTCTCCTTCCTGATAAAATGCAGGAACAAGCAAGATCTCCGAGTTCTCTTGTGCCCAGCAAGGTAGGAAAGAGCGGTAGGATGAAAATGGTAAAAAAAAAAAAAGCCTTCACCCCATGCAATTTCCCATATTTTCTGTGTAGCATAAGGACTATGGTGAAGGTGAAGTCGCTCAGTCATGTCCGACTCTTTGCGACCCTGGGGACTGTAGCCTACCAGGCTCCTCCATCCATGGGATTCTCCAGGCAAGAATACTGGAGTGGGTTGTCGTTTCCTTCCCGACCCAGGGATCAAACCCGGGTCTCCCGCGTGGGAGGCAGACACTTTAACCTCTGAGCCACCAGGGAAGCCCATAAGGACCATAGAAGCAGCTAAAGGAATGCTGGTTCTGTTGTTGAATAAACAAGGAATATCATTGGACCACCTGTCAAGTTACTCCGTTGACTGCAGAATATGCCTTTGACATGTATGTGCCTGGATAGACACACAGACAGTTTACAGATGCCAGTGGACTGATGTCCCCCCTGACCACTGACCCCTCCAAGAATGGAGATGGTCCTCAAGATCTGAACGCCATCAGCTCAACGTCTTCAGCTACAGGGAACTGTACTCAACCAAGGGTAGTTCACACCAGTGATGCCCACCTTGGGTGGATATAGAATGTATATAATTAATGTATACATAATATGTATTGGGCTTCCCTGGTGGCTCAGACTGTGAAGAATCTGCCTGCAATGTGGGAGACCCAGGTTTGATCTCTAGGTTGGAAAGATTCCCCTGGAGAAGGAAATGGTAGCCCACGCTAGTATTCTTGCCTGGAGAATTCCATGGACAGAGGAGCCCAGCAGCTACAGAGCCCATGGGGTCACAAAGAGTTGGATGTGCTAATTATTTTAAAATATGTATGTAATTCATATGAGGGATATTAATTTTTTCAGAAGGGATATAAATGTACATACAGAGAGAGAAAGGGAAACAGAGTCAAGGAGACAGGCAGGGAGAGAAACAGACACAGAAACAGAAAATACCTGGCAGATTTTCAAAGTTTGTCAATTCAGATGAAGGGTAGATGAGATATTCTTTTCATTTCTCTGTGGCTTTAAAATTCTGTGAGAATTAAAGCATCCAATGTCTGAATCCTACACTAATCTAGGTAAATCAGAATCTCTGGGGATGTCCCTGGATGTCATCAGTATTCTTAAAAATTCTTCCAGGTGATGCTGGTAAACAGTGAAGACTGAGATCCACCACAGCAGGCTTGCCCATCTCTCCAGCCTTATTTTTTTTTAACGTTGTTTCTCACACTCATTGCACTGAAGCCTCACCGCTTTCTGCTTGCAACATCAAAACTCATTCCCATCCCAGGGCCTTTGCACCTGCTGTACTTGCTCCTTGGAATGGTCTTTCTTCCACCTTCAGGGAGTTGGTTGCTTCTTGTTACCGGGGCCTTGGCTTACATTGGTTCCCATGCCTGTTCACCTTCCAGGCCAGATAAGAGCACCCTCCTTCAGGCTTTCTGAAGCATTCTGTTTTTACCACCCTTTGTCCTTGATCATCTTGGTATTACCCTGTTTGGATTTGCAACCTGAAAATACCTGTGTCTGTGTGGCTGTATTCCCTACAGCATCACAAAGCGCTTCCTCTCAGATGCTAAAGTTCCGTGCATGCGTGTTGCTCAGCACTTCAGTCATGTCTGATTCTTCGCGACCGTGTGGACTGTAATCCGTCAGGCTCCTCAGTCCATAAGGTTCTCCAGGCAAGAATACTAGTGGGTTGCCATGCCCTCCTCCAGGGAATCATCCCAACCCAGGGATGAAACCTGTGTCTTATGCATCTTCTGCAGGTGGAGTCTTTACTGCCAAGCCACTGGGGAAGCCCAGATCTAAGACATCCTTAATTCATGAAGATACTAGTGAGCTGCTAAGGGTCTGGGTCAAGGGTGGTCTTGTGACTTCCTGGAAGCTTTCATGGTTCCATAATGATGTCTTTAGTGTTTGCAAACGTGGGAGCAGACCGGTAATGAATTAAGTGAATTTTTAGATTCTCCTGTCATTTGATTGTAAACGACAGCCATAGCTGCTCAAAAAGGGACTTGTATGGAGGAACCAGAGCTTAACCTTAGATTCTGGCTTTCCAGCTGGACCACACTCAAGCAACCAGACCCTTTTAGGAAGAAATAATCTCAATTCTTCTTTGACCAAAGATAGTGGCAATAAATATCATTCCTGTTTGTTCAGAGGAAAGGACATGGTCCCCCTTCTTGGCATGTAAAGTATTTGATTAGATATCTTGTTCGCTTCCTCCACTGCACTTAAAAAGTGCAATTAACCCTGTGAGGCAAGGCCATTAAGAGTAGTCTTAAGTCGAGACCCAAAGAATTCATTAAGAAATTATATTTTTCAATCTGATGGAGATAGGAAAAACTAAAAGGAAGAAATTTAAACATTACCGAGGCGTGAAGGTCATTATATTAGGCTCTCTCACCCTTGAGGTTAATTGAAACCACTGAAAGCATTATCCAAAAAAGAATGGAGAGTTACCCATGTCTGCAACAGACTCATACAAAATTCTGAAATATAGGCACCTGGCATTGCTGCCGCTTGTCCTTAATTCTTGAACTGTCTCCAGAAATGCAGGCAGCAATGACTGTTGCTATGGAAATCAATGTCTGTGTGTGTGTGTGTGTGTGTGTGTGTGTGTGCATAAGAAAAGTTAAAGAAAACGTTAATTTAAAAACACCTACAACTTTTTTCTTTGCCTCCAGATTGCCATAATTTGTGCCAGCTAATTTAAACAGTTCAGGGGTGAGCACATTCCTGTGGAATGGAACAAAGGAAATGGATTAGAAGAGAGAGGTGCAATTTACAAGGTTCAAGTGACCTCTTTCCCCCTCTCCTTTCCTCTCCTAAGATTTTGTTCTCCTTGCTCCTGCCTGTCTTTCTGCCATTGCACTGCGTGTGTTCAGAGCTCTGGGTACACAGGAAGCAGAGTCACCCCTGGGTGATGTGACGGTCATTGATATTTAAGTGTGGATGCCTTGGCACCAGGGCACTCCAGATCCACCGAGGGGCCAGGAGCTTGGTGGAGCTGGAGTCCTCTCAGAGAGCTGACTTCTCTTCTCTGGGTCTTGAGTCTGTCCCTCCTGTAACTGGCAAGCATCCCTGTGGCTGCCGCTGAGAAACACGTCCACACTGGCGTACGCTGGGCTTGCTCTGAGTGCCTGGCAGCCACAAAATCTCTAGAGAGCATGTCTCTGTCAGGATTCTGGCACTCGCTGCAACGTCTGTGTGGAATAAGAATGAACTCCCTATAATGGAGTAAGCGGTGATTAAAACCACCCCCCCCCCGGGGATGGTACACTGGCTTCTAGAATGTTCTGTCTCCAAGCACAGCCAAGCCCCTGTGTGTAGAACATGAAAGAGGAGACCACAAAACACTAAGGAACCACAGTAATGGAGTCATAATGAATGTGAGATTATTAATCTCTGTCATCTTCAAAGCCGTGACAACTTTATAATACTGCATTTTCTTTCCCCTAATGCTATGAAAGGTAAAACGCAAAGAAACACTGCATGGAAAGGTTGGTGAAGTGACCCAATATATAACTTTGCTCAAAATTATTTGGCCTTTCAGATATGTTAAGGTAACTCTGCTTTCAGCGGTTGAATGCGTGATGCTACCCATTGGCTGGGTGAAATTGTCACTCATTTTTTATTTTTTTAAAAAGCAAAAGGTTTTTTAAAAACTTTTAATTTTATATTGGAGGATAGCCAATTAACGATGCTATGATCGTTTCAGGTAGACAGCAAAGTGACTCAGCCATACATATTTTTGTATCCATTCTCCCCCACACTCCCTTCTCTTCCAGTCTTCCACATAACATTGAGCAGAGTTCCTTCTGCTGTACAGTGGTCCTTGTTGGTTAGCCATTTAAAATATAGCAGTGTGTACATGTCCATCCCAAACTCCCTGTCTCTTCCCTCCATTCTTAACCCCTGGCAACCGTAAGTTTTATTTTTTGAAGATTTTTTGATGTGGACTGGTTTTAAAGTCTTTATTGAATTTGTTGCATTACTGTTTCTGTTTTACGCTTTGGTGTTTTTGGCCTCAAGGTGTGTGGGATCTTAGCTCCCCAACCAAGGATTGAACCTGCACCCCCTGCACTGGAAGGTACAGCCTTAACCACTGAACTATCAGGGAAGTCACTTATCACTCATTTTAAAGACATCAGACTCATAGGGCAAGGAGAGGTGGGGTTGACCTCCCTTAGTCCTTTCTGTTTACTGAACTTAAGTCTCAGAACAATGAAGTTCTGGATCCTGGGCCATTAGGGATGCAGCAGGCTTGCCAGTCTTTGGGGTGAGTGAGCAGCAAACAAACCGTGGTTCTCCACAGGGTGTAGACAGAGACACAGCGTGGAGACACAGAGTGTCTTACACCTCACCCGCAAGGGATGAACATCCTGTCTTCGGCCAGCTCCTGACCCTGGAGATATCACATCTAGGGAGACCAGACTTCCCAGATCATAAAACGCTTATTGTTCCATTTCCCCAGAGGCATCTTCATTTCTTCATCACATGCTCTTGATCAACTGTATAGCAAACATCTATTCCCTGGATACAGTTGCCACCAGGAAAGAAAACAGCACAGATTAGCCTGTTAGGTAGATAAGCTCTGTGGACATCTGTCTACTTTCAGTTCAGTTCAGTTCAGTTGCTCAGTCGTGTCTGACTCTGCAACCTCATGAACTGCGGCATGCCAGGCCTCCCTGTCCGTCACCAACTGCTGGAGTCCACCCAAACCCATGTCCATAAGTTGGTGATGCCATTCAACCATCTCATCCTCTGTTTTCCCCTTCTCCTCCTGCCTTCAAACTTTCCCAGTATCAGGATCTTTTCAAATGAGTCAGCTCTTCGCATCAGGTGGCCAAAGTACTGGAGTTTCAGCTGCAACATCAGTCCTTCCAGTGAATACCCAGGACTGGTTTCCTTTAGGATGGACTGGTTGGATCTCCTTGCAGTCCAAGGGACTCTCAAGAGTCTTCTCCAACACCACAGTTCAAAAGCATCAATCCTTCGGTGCCCAGCTTTCTTTATAGTCCAGCTCTCACATCCATACAGAAGCTGTCTTTTACCTGGTTGCTCTGCATCCTGCTATTACGTTAGGTCCAGTGCCTGTGCTACACTGGGGCTGGGGGAATTCGGGACCCCCAGCTGAGATCAGTACTCACTTAAAACATGATGGAGTAAGAAAGTAGCCTTTTTAAAGTGGAAAATCCTGATAGTACCTTCATGTTTGCCTCTGGGGGCTGATGGTACTATTGTTTTCTAAAAATGCTTACATAGATGCAAATATAAATGGATAAAGAACATGTGGGATGCGAAAGTCCAAGGCTTAAGAGAGTATATGGCTTTTTTCTTTTTCTTTTTTTTTGGACTGCACTGTGAGGCTTGTGGGATCTTACTTCCCCGACAAGGGATTGTACCTGTGCTCCCTATGGTGAGAGCGAGGCAGTCTTAAGCACTAAATCACCACAGGAGTGTCTTTTTAAAGGTTTTATTTATTATTATTTCAATATATGGCTTTTTTCCACCTTCATTTCCTCAAAGTTGCTCTTGAACCAGGACTGCATACATTGGATAGGAGATAATTCCATCAAAAGAATCCAGTACCAATAGGAATGGGAAAGCAAATGGTTATGAAAGAAGGGACTAGATGTCTGGATCAGTACATAAGGGATACATGCAGAGGTTTACAGATATACGTTTGATAACAAGCTTTCTGGAAAGGGGGAAAGAGAGGGCTCCTATTTATGATATTGGCCTATTTCTGTGGTGTGAATACTCTGACCATTCACATTCCTACATGGCTAACAAAGTTCCTGAAAATTTGATACATGGGCCTCAAGAGCCAGGATGTGCAAGCTTCAGAACACACTTAAGTGCATTTCATTATTTTAGTTGCTTTTTAGAACACACACTAATATAATCCCCAAATCAAGTACTGCTACTGCTAAGTCACTTCAGTCGTGTCCAACTCTGTGCAACCCCATAGACAGCAGCCCGCTAGGCTCCTCTGTCTCTGGGATTCTCCAGGCAAGAATACTGGAGTGGGGTGCCATTGCCTTCTCCAATGCATGAAAGTGAAAAGTGAAAGTGAAGTCGCTCAGTCATGTCGACTCTTAGCAACCGCATGGACTGCAGCCTACCAGGCTCCTCCGTCTGTGGGACTTTCCAGGCAAGAGTACTGGAGTGGGGTGCCATTGCCTTCTCTGAATCAAGTACTACATATGCTCAATTTCTGAAACACTTGGCCTGCTAAGCATTAGAGTAAGGACATTTTAGACTTTTTTAAGTTGTTATTGATTAAAATGGACAGTAGGTCTTTTTTGAAACATTGGGGAGAAGACAACAAAGTTTTCAGCTGATAATAACTTACCAAGAACTTATGTGTGCCAGGTCCCAGTCTAAAAACTGTGCATGGATTTTACTTTCTTAATAAGTTCTCATAAAGGCCCTAGGAAGTAGGCATCATCATCATCATTGTCGTCGTCATCAACTTTGTGTTAGGAAAGAGGAAACTGAAGCACTGGAAGTTAAGTTACTGTTCCAAAGTCACAGAACAAGTAACTAGTGGAGCTGGGATTTGAACCCCAGTGATATAGCTACTGAACTGTATCAGTAGCTAAAAAGGTATAATATAGCTTTTTCTATAATAAGCCACTCCAGAAAACAGAGGTTTGGAACAAGAGCTGTTGCTTTATCTCATGATTCTTTGGGTCTGTAATCTGTGCTGTGCTCAGCTGGGTGGTTCTTCTGCTCTTGGCTGGACTCACCCATGCATCTGAGATCAACTTCCAGGCAGTCCTGTGGTTCTGCTTCTGCAGGTTAGCTGTTGACTGGGATAATGGGGTCCTCAGAGCCACACAGGGGCTTCCCTGGTGGCTCAGAGGGTAAAGCGTCTGCCTGCAATGTGGGAGACCTGGGTTCAATTCCTGGGTCAGGAAGATCCCCTGGAGAAGGAAATGGCAATCCACTCCAGCACTCTTACCTGGAAAATCCCATGGATGGAGGAGCCTGATGGGCTATAGTCCATGGGGTCACAAAGTGTCAGACACGACTGAGTGACTTCACTTTCACTTTCAGAGCCACATATGTCTCATCATGTTGTTCATGGTGTGGTCCCAGGGCTCCAAGTAAAAGCAGGGTCTCAACTTGAAATCAATCCAAGATGGCTTTTGCCACCTTCTTTTAGGCAGAAGAAATCACAAAGCCATCTTGTGTTCAAGGAATTGGGAAAGGAACCTCACTTTTTTTTTAATTAAAAAATATTTAACTTTTATACAGTTTTTAAAGGTTATTGTCCATTTACAGTTATTATAAAAGATGGTGATATTCTTCATGTTGTAAAACACATCCTTGAGTCTATTTTACATGCTATGGTTTGTACCTCCTAGTGTTCCACTCCTGTATTACCTGTGCCTCCAACTGGCAATCACTACTTTGTACTCTCTGTCTGTGAGTCTGCTTCTTTTTTGTTATATTCACTAGTTTGTTGTATTTTTTTTAGATTATGCATGTAGATGATGTCATACAGTATTTGTCTGTCTCTGTCTGACTTATTTCACTTAGCATACTGCATCCATGTGGCTACAAATGACATTATTTCATTCTTGTTCATGGGTGAGTCGTATTTCATTGTATGTGTGAAATATCTGTTAATGAAGAACCTCACCTCTTAATGGGGGCTTCCCTGATAGCTCAGCTGGTAAAGAATCTGCCTGTCATGCAGGAGACCCCAGTTCAATTCCTGGGTCAAGAAGATCCACTGGAGAGGGGGTAGGCTACCAACTCCAGTATTCTTGGGCTTCCCTTGTAGCCCAGCTGGTAAAGAATCAACCTGCAGTGTGGGAGACCTGGGTTCTATCTCTGGGTTGGGAAGATCCCCTGGAGAAGGGAAAGGCTACCCACTCCAGTATTCTGGCCTGGAAAATTCCTTGGACTGTATAGTCCATGAGGTCACAAAGAGCCGGACAGGACTGAGTGACTTTCACACTCTCAACTTTTAGTGAGAGAACTTCAGAGTCAGGTTACAAAAGATCTCATTATGGGGAAGGAAAGAATTATGACCATTTTCACAATCTATCACAAGGAATAGCTTGAACAAGAAGTTATATTCTTTCTCTTTTATTTATTAACCAATTCATAAAAACATAGTACATGGCTTAAGATCTCATGGCTTAAAGAAGTGTTTTCTCAGGCCTTCATGGCATTTTAAAACTAAGAAATTTTATGTGAGAACTTGGTTTTTTGTTTTCTTTTAAAAATCAAGAGATCTGAGAATTGAGCCCATGTTTTTTTTCCTATCCAGTAGTTAGGAGTCAGCTCATGGTGGCTTTGGTGGGGGCGGGGAGGCTTTTGTTTCCTACTCCGCACAGCCCCCACTACTTCCTCTAGGACCTCCCAGGCAAGCCTTCCTCATTGCAATTACTTTTCTAACCCCTGGAGGCATGTTTGTGTAAGATCCTGCTTTAGCATTTCAGTAGCTGTTGTGGGCTTCCATCTTTCATCAAGTTAATTTGTTTTAACCTACTCCACTGCTAGAAATAAACTGACCAGATAGCTTCTTATTAGTCTGTGCTTTGGGTCCGTTTCCAGTTTATTAAGATGACTTCTCCATTTGGACCAAAGCCAGGATGAGACCTGATTCTTGTTTGATGTTATCACCATTCCATTATGGAGGAAGTAATAATAGTTTTCCAATATGTCATGTGTGAAGACAGTCTTATGAAAGCTTGGCTAGAAATGTACTACAGAGTCCCCCATCTGAGTACAAGATAATAATGCTATTTATAATCCCAAGACCTCAAAAATAGCTGTGATTTTATGGCAGGTGTCTTTTTAAACTCTGCAGCAAGTAAAGGGAATCAGACTGCTGCTTCCTGGTAAAGTGACTGTAAGTGGAAATCCGTAGGGAGAAGATAAACGAATATTTGATACTCAGAAGCAGAAATGAGGCAACTTCCTAGAAAATGGAATCAAGTTCAGTATTCCATAGGTTCTAGAATCTTCCAGGGAAATATCCACAATGCCTGGGAAGACTTGGGGATCCCAGCCTGTGTGTGGAGGGATGTGGACCCTGCGTTTCACAACCAAATGACTACATATAGCTTCAGGTTATGAAGGGGATGGTCTGTGCTCTCTGGAGGAGAATGTCACAGGACGATGGCAGGGGTCTAAGTCCGTAGGTGCAGTATAGCAGCCTCTTGCCACGCTTGCTTATGGAGCCCTTGAAAGGTGAGATGATGACACAGCATTTTGGACTGTGTTTCGTTTTAATTCATTTTGACTTAAACAACTGCATGTAGCTACCATATGGAAGAGCACAGAGACCTCAGAAGCCTCATCTTTTTTCTTCTGTTTTAGTAAAGTGATTTTATAGACATATATAGTCTTTCTCATTTCTTTCCCATTGTAGTTTATCCCGTGATACTGAATATAGTTCTCTGCTTTATACAGCAGGGCCTTGTTTATCTGTTTTATATGTGATAGTCTCTGTCTGCTAGTCTCAAACTCCCAGTCCGTCCTCCTCCCAGCATAGGCAGCCCCAGTTCTGTTCTCTATGCCTGTCTGTCTGTTTGTGTTTCATAGATAAATTCATCTGTGTCATGTATTAGATTCCACATATTAGTCATACCGTATGGTATTTGTCTTTCTGTCTGACTTATTTCACTTGGCATGATAATCTCTAGTTCTATCCATGTTGCTGCAAATGGCATTATTTCATCCATCTTTATGGCTTCTAATATTCCATTGAATATATGTACCACATCTTTTTTATCCATTCATCTACTGATGGGCACGTTGGTTGCTTCCGTGTCTTGGTATTATTAATAGTGATTCAGTGAACATTGGGGGCGGTGCATGTATCTTTCTGAATTAGAGTTTTGTTCAAATATGTGCCCAGGAGTGAGACTGCTGGATCCTCTGATAATTTTATTTTTAGGTTTTTGAAGAACCTCTATACAGTTTTCCATAGTAACTGCACCAACTTACATTCCCACTGACAGTGTAGGAGGGTTCCCTTTCTCCACATGCTCTCCAGCGTTTGTTATTTGTAGAAATTTTAATGATGGCCATTCAGATTGGTATGAGGTGGTACCCCGTTGTAGTTTTGATGTGCATTTCTCTAATCACTAGCAACACTGAGCATCTTTTCATGGGCTTATTGGCCGTCTGTATGTCTAGGAGATGCTGATCTTAAACCCTGACTCTGGGTGTTCCATGTCTGGAATGAATAACAGTGTGAACCTAACTCCTTTTTTAGCTGAAGGCCTACGAACGATGAGGCTTTGAGATCAGGCTTTTTCTCCCTCTCTACTGCCCAGCCCCTCAGCAGATAGGGTCCGCTATCAATGACTGTTTGATGAAGATTAAAGGCCAATGAAATGCCCAACAACTCTTTCCAAAAGTATGGTAAGCCCACCACTGGCAATATACCAAATTTTAATTACTTCTTGCTCATGCTTCTTTCATTTTACTAATTAAATTTGTTTCAGCATGTATAATGAGAGGATAATTAGCTGATCACATTATTGATGTCAAAAATAAGAGTTGAGGCTCAGTATCTAAGAAAAAAAAACTTAGTGGGATTGAATTCGTTTACAGCAAAATATTACGTAAACAATGAGGTAGTTTGTCCTCAGACAGGACACACATTGCAAAGTCAGTAAAGAAAGAAGTGAAATTCAAGAAATGTTGATGGAGATCCTGGCACTTTTTGTGCTCTGATAATTGTAATTTTTTTTCTTCTCTTTTTTCAACAGATGCACATGTCTTAAAACATAAAATCTTGTCCTTCAAACCTTTGTGCAGCTGAGTGAACTACTTTTTATTTTTTCTTGTTTCATTTGGCTTCTCTTGTTTTTATTTGGAAGTAAGCCGAAAGCATGAATATTCATGATGCTGTTAAACAAGATTTTTATTGAAAACAAAAATGGATCCAAAGTTTTTTATTTGTGCTTCTCCAGTCAGAGAGTGAAAGCCCCATTGAAAGATCAGTATCAGAGATTTTGATTATTTGCTGTTTTCTTTTGCAAAGGATATAGATTTTAGGCTACTGAGGGGTTACCCCATTCTGCAAAAGAAAAATTTAAGCATTATACTTATATACTTCTATTTTCTACCCTTGAACAGCAGAAGAAGAAAGGAGAAGACAGTTAATGAAAAGAGGGGAAGTATTTATTTTCTGATTATCCTAAGTAAAAGAAGGAAAATGCTAAAAAGCTAAAAAGGTGCCTTTGATTTCTCCCAGGCCCTGTTTGCTTTCTAATACCTAGAAAATTGATCCTCTTCATCCTTTTTAATTTGTGTGTGTCTCCACCCACTACCCTCTACAGGAAAGAGGGCTGCATATTTTGTGAGGTTGATTAATCAATGTATTATTCTTTCTCCCTCTTTCCAGCAGTTCAGGGCTACCCATTTTTCATCAGACCTATTGTTACTTGGCAGAAAATAAATACACCATCAAAAATGTATTGCCGTACCAACTAAAAGATGAAGGAGAGTGAACATTTCACTTTGGGTTTGTGCAAACAGTATTGATTTATGCAAAAGAAATTCCCAGGAGAGTCTTTATAATCACACAAGTTTATTCTGATTGGTGGGGTGAGCGGGAAACTTTGAGCCATAAATCATTAATTTATTCATTTATTCCTTGAGTTAATAAATATTTATGAAGCACCTACTAAGCGCAATCCCTGAGTACAAAGCAGAACAGACCAAAAGGGTTCTAATGGAGCTTACATTTTGTGGGTTGGCAGGTAATTATCAGACAGTAAAATAGAGTAACTTAAAATATAGTGAAAAGTGCACAGACAAAAATGAAACAAAAATTAAGCTTTCTTAAGTAAGCTTTAACAAGTTTTAGATCCAAAAATGATTTGAAAAAGAAGGAGAAGACAAAAGAACAGAAGAACAAGCAATTTTCACAAGTGTACTTGAGGCAGTATTCCCAAGTGTGGTTTGTGCACGGCTGTAGTCCATGGGTTATTATCTTTAAATGGTGATAATTGCATACTTAGTGTCAGGGTAACCTTACATTTGTATCAAGAGATGCAAGTTCTCCATTCCTCATAGTCATAAAAAGTTTCATTTCCTAATGCATTTATAAGTCAAAAAGGCAAGGGGTTGTAAGAAAATATTAAATAAAATATTAAAGGTGTAGTGTGTGCATATGAGAGCATTTGTGTTGGGACAGCACATGGCTGTCCCAGTAATCTGAACGGGAACTTGTTTTTCTGTCCAAAAACAAAACAAAAACTGAAGGAAAAATACAGTAAGCCGCCTACATAAGAACCTTCAAGCTGTGAACCTTCAAAGATGCAATGTGCATTCCATCAATGTCAGGTGTGAGTGAAAGCGCAGCTTGCCCTCCATCTCCTGTTGCTGATGATGCTTCAGCTCTGCCATCTCCCACCTCCTCTCCCTCCTCCAGTCAGTACCTCCAGCCCCCGTATGCCAGCTGTTGTACTACAGTGCTGTACTTGCCAAGGTACTGTATGATTCAAAATGGTTTCTTTATTTTTTTGTATCTGTTTTGTTTTTCTGTATTATTTGCATGAAAATAGTATAAACCTATTACGGCACAGCACTGTATACCTGATTGTGTTCATTGAGACCTAGGCTAACTTTATTGGGCTTAAGCACAGATTTGATTTACGAACTCGTTCTTCATATGGAACTCATTCATATGTAGGGGACTTACTGTACAAGGCAACATTGTTGATTCTTCCATCACTGCCCTGTGACCAAGAGTCCCTATTAAGGTGGCTTACCTGTCTCAATTTTCAATCACTGCATAGTATCCCATCCCCAAACCTGGTGATTTAAACAATTTTGGCTTGCCCCTGATTCCTTGTGTCCAGGATGCTGGCCACTGCTTCATGCTGTTATAAGCTGGGTTCCTCATACTTCTGTGATGTGGGCTATAGGCTTTAAGTTGGCCATACCCATCTTTCTGTCCTCTCAGCTGGGCCTAATCTCTCCTTGTTCTCCTTTTATCTCTGAAGTGTCCCTCCCTCTGTGTGATCTCTTCAGCTTCTTCATGTGACAGCTCAGAGCTTCAAGAGAACAAATGAGAAATCGCCAAGCTCCAAATTGGTCCTTGAGCCTACCCAGAATCAGGGAGAGAGGGCATCTGACTCTTGATGGGAGGAGTTTCAAAGCCTCATTACAAAGAAGACAGGAAGCAGCCAGATTGGATAGAAGTGTACAATAATTGTACGACAATTTGTCCTCTGGGATTAGAAGTCCACCGGAAGCAAGGAAGTTAGGAAGCATGTAAAAAGAAGCGCGTGGCTTTGGCTGGTGTGTGTCTGTGTGTGTTTACGTGTGTGTGGGCAGACCTCAAGAGTCAGAGCTGTTCCAGATAAGAAGAAATAAGTGGAGAAGTGGCTCTTTGGCCATTTACAGGTAACCAAGAGAAATAGCCGCGCATAGCAAGATTCAACATCTTAATACTTAGGCCTGATTTTTTTTAAAGTGCCAGTAAGGGAGAGACTGCACAGAAAAAGTAGAGAAAAATGTGCAGACCCCATGAGTCAGGAAATGGCGAAGGAGAAGCAAAAGACTAAATGAAAAAAGATTTGACTTTAGGGTCCTTTTCATTTGAAAGAACAATTTATTTGTTTTAGCTTCTGATATTTTTTCCCATCTAGATCAGCAAGGAGGTAGACCAGATAACTGAATTTTACTTGTGAATTCTTTGGGAAAGTATATAAGAAGCTCTTAAGTACATTTGCACATAGAATAGTAATAGAAATAATGGTCATTTATCAAGGCTTTGTTACATGCCAGACACTATGTTAATACTTTGCACAAATTGACTCATGGTGGGAGGGTAGTTAATACATCGAATTTTTCAGAGTTGTAGAAATCACTGCTGCTTGCATGCTAAGTCACTTCAGTCCCAGATATACCAAAACTGATTCCTGATTTGACTCAGGATCTTATATGCACCCTTCTTACTTACCCATCCCCATGCCTCAGGGAATGTCAGTCCTTCCTCAAGCTCCAGAAGTTAATATGATTGGTTTTCTGGTTACTAGTGTTATATATAAATCACCCTGTCACTTAAAACAACCATTTTATTTGGCTCATGGTTTTGTGGAACAGAGTTTGGCTGGGCATGTTTCTTGCCCTCATTGTCTTCCTTTCATTCTGAATGTTATCTAGTTCTTTCTTTTTCCTCCTTTTTCCCTACCTCTCAATCCATTTTTGTTCATCTTCCCATCTCCCCTTTCCTTGGCTTTGCTTTGATGTTTTAAAATGCCTACAGGTCCTTTGCCTATTTATGACTTTCTTTGTAGGAAGTCTGGAGCTCTTAAGATATAAAAAACATTATAGATATGTGCAATCATAGTCCTTGGTGTCTGTCATGATGTTGTAGAGATATCCATTGGGGCTGAAATGGTGTAAGAGCTCTACGGGAATCCAAGCTGGTGCACTCAAATGGCCAGGTGTTGGCCCTTGTTTGGTGCTTCCCAGGTAGCCCAGTTGGTAAAGAATCCACCTGCAATGCGGGAGACCCCAGTTCAGTTCCTGGATCGGGAAGATCTGCTGGAGAAAGGATAGGCTACCCACTCCAGTATTGTTGGGCTTCCCTTGTGGCTCAGCTGGTAAAAGATCTGCCTGCAATGTGGGAGACCTGGATTCGATTCCTGGGTTGGGAAGGTCCCCTGAAGAAGGGAAAGGCTACCGACTCCAGTATCTGGCGTGGAGAATTCTATGAACTATATAGTCCATGGGGTTGCAAAGTGTCAGACATGAGTGAGTGACTTTCACTTCACTTCACTCCATGCAGGAGACACAGGTTTGATCCCTAGATTGGGAAGATCCCCTGGAGCAGGGAGTGGCAACCCTCTCTGGTATTCTTACCTGGGAAATCTCATGGACAGAGGAGCCTGGTGGGCTACAGTTCACTGGGTCACTAAGACACACCTGAGCAACTAAAACAACAACAGCAACATTCTCTCTATCTCATCTCTTGGCCCTTGTCTGACCATCCTCTGGGAGCAGACAGGTCAATAGCAGACCTGTAAATGATCGCTCCAGTATGGTAGCCTCAGGATAGTCAGATTCCTGCTGGGAAGCTGGCTTCCATCAGAGGAAGCGTTCCAAGACACTTAGCTTTGGAATTTACATGGATCCTTTCTACCATTCTCTACTGGTTGAAGCTATCATAAGCACACCTAATGGGAAGTGACAGAGACCCTTGCCTCTCTTTTAAAGTTTTGTTACTGTTTTTCCAGATAGTGATTCTCAGAGCATGTCTGTTATTTTTCTTTTTTTGGTGGGGGGGAAACCTTGAGACATGTGGCATATCAGTTCCCCAACCAGGGATGGAACCCATGCCCTCTGCAATGGAAGCACAGAATCTTAACCATTGGACTTCCAGGGAAGTCCCCTCCCACCGACTGCCACCCAGCTGCCTCTTTTTGAAGGGGAATGTCAAATAATTTGCGGCCATAATGTAAACTCTGTCAGCTGGTCTAAGAGGGATCCTTTCCTTTCACCATGAAGTGACTCAGGAATAGATATAGGTCCCCATTTTAGCTCCTTGAGAGAAAGCTCCCCTCTTTCTCTGGGCATCATTGTGTCTTATGTGACACTCAGAATTCAACAACTGTCTGTGTTCTAGCTTGAGGATGGTTATGGGGTGTGGCAGAGAGGAGAGAAGAAAGGAAGTAGAGCCCTTGGTGATTGGCTGAGCCTTTAGGGCAATGCTGAAACCACTGAGCTACCCACCCTTGGAGGCGATACATTTCTTTATCGGTTATACCAGTTTGAGTTGGGTCCATCACTCTCACCTTGGCAAATAGATATAAATCTGTAACTCTTCTGACTTTAGTGAATGAGAGAAAATGGCCCACTGATGCTTACAGGGTGCATTGCAGCTCCCAGTGGGCTTTCCAGATATTGGCCTGTCACCCTACTTCCATCAAACTGGTAGATTTAGTGTAAGAGGAAAGTTGCTATTTGAAAGTAACATTTTCTTGCCCTCATTGTCTTCCTTTCATTCTGAATGTTATCTAGTTCTTTCTTTTTCCTCCTTTTTCCCTACCTCTCAATCCATTTTTGTTCATCTTCCCATCTCCCCTTTCCTTGGCTTTGCTTTGATGTTTTAAAATGCCTACAGGTCCTTTGCCTATTTATGACTTTCTTTGTAGGAAGTCTGGAGCTCTTAAGAATAAAAAACATTATAGATATGTGCAATCATAGTGTTTCAAGCATTTCCTCCCAGGGTTAAATGATATTTCTGAGAATGATCCATTTATTGCTGAGCAGAAGATTAAAATTAGGTCAAGGTGATTAAAAGAAAACTGTTTTCTATTTTAGACATGTTACTAAATGAATATGAAATGGAACCCCATGGAATCTTTCCATCTTCCACCTTCGGACATTTGTAGAATTCATTTTAAAAAGGAAATGATTCATCTGCTTTACATTCAATCTGAGCCAAATAAGTAAATAAATGTGTCGAGTCCTCCACATTTATCAGCAAGGCAGCAGGTGTGCTATGTCCAGTAGACCTGAGATGATTGCTCCTCACTGGGTCTTGATATTTAATGAGTTGCCCATACTTGAAAGACAGGTGCTTAATCATAGCATCTGTATCCATAGATCTACTTCATAATCCAGGAGATACCCGGGTTGGGCATTACCCTCCCCAGGTAAAGCACGTCATCTGTCAGTGGAGGTGACTAGGATTGCTAACCATTGTAGGATTAGTGTGAGTGGTCAGAGGGAACATGAGAGAAGCAAGCATTGGGAGGACAAAAGAGCGGCATCTCACAGCAACACCAATGCTGCCCCTAGTAGCTGCCCCAAACTGGGCTTCATCCCCAAATACTGATTAACACGAACCTGTTGGGTCCTACATTGTTGTCTCATTTCCTGCGACCATGCCCATCTGTTCTAGGATTTAGACAGCTGCTGAAGTCCATGAGGGTCTTTCTCTTTTATTGGGAGGTTCACTTGAATCCTGTACTCACATCCCAAGAAAAGTGATACCTGAGCTCTTAGAGAAGCCTGATGAAAAGCACCCACACATCACCTACACATCACTCATCACTGATCTTGTCCTTGACCAAAAGCTCCCAGAGGACAGGAGCTGAGTCTCATCCATTATGGCCTTCCTAGCATAGGGGACGGGAAGGCAATGGCACCCCACTCCAGTACTCTTGCCTGGAAAATCCCATGGACAGAGGAGCCTGGTAGGCTGCAGTCCATGGGGTCGCTAAGAGTCAGACATGACAGAGTGACTTCACTTTCATGCATTGGAGAAGGAAATGACAACCCATTCCAGTGTTCTTGCCTGGAGAATCCCAGGGATGGGGGAGCCTGGTGGGCTGCCATCTATGGGGTCGCACAGAATCGGAAACGACTGAAGCGACTTAGCAGCAGCAGCATAGGGGAAGAACCAGGGGAACATCCATCAAAAATTCATCCATGAAGAACATTCCCTTCCATTGAAGTTTAAATGCAAATGAAACAGTCCTACAACCTTCAGGACACTTCATTTGATGTAAAAGTGACTTAATCTTGGAGCCAGTGGGTCAAACCCCTCTGCTGCTGCTGCTAAGTCGCTTCAGTTGTGTCTGACTCTATGCAACCCCACAAACGGCAGCCCACCAGGCTCCCCCATCCCTGGGATTCTCCAGGCAATAACACTAGAGTGGGTTGCCATTTCCTTCTCCAATGCATGAAAGTGAAAGTGAAGTCACTTAGTCATGTCCAACTCTTAGCGACCCCATGGACTGCAGCCTACCAGGCTCCTCCCCCCATGGGATTTTCCAGGCAAGAGTATTGGAGTGGGGTACCACTGACTACAGCCTGAGGGTTGCATCCAGTCTGCTACCTATTTTTGTATATGAAGTAAAGTGAAGTCATTCAGTCCTGTCCGACTCTTTGCGACCCTGTGGACTGTAGCCTGCCAGGCTTCTCAGTCCATGGGACTTTCCAGACAAGAGTACTGGAGTGGTTGCCATTTCCTTCTCCAGGGAATCTTCCCAACCCAGGGATCAAACTTGAGTCTTCTGCATTGTAGGCCGACGCTTGACTGTCTGTCCAGCAACTGAAAATGGTTTGTACATTATTTTCTTAATATTATGCTCTGAGTTTACTTTTTTCAAATATTTTATTTATCTGGCTGTACAGGGTCTTTGTTGCAGCCTGTGGGATCTTTAGTTGTGGCAAGCAAACTCTTAGTTGAGACATGGAATCTAATTCCCTGACCAGGGATCAAATCCAGGCCCCCCTGCATTGAGAGTGTGGAGTCTTAGCTACTGGACCATCAGGGAAGTCCCTGTACATTTTTTAACGACTGGAAAAAAAAATCCAAGGAAGAATAATGGTTCACAGTGCATGAAAATTGTATGCAATTCCTATTCTTCAGTAAGATAAATGAACTTTTATTGGAGTATGGCCATTCCCCTTCCTTTCTGCATCACCTGTGGCTTCTTCCATGTTATAGTGATGGAAGCAAGTAGTGGCAGAAGATCTCACATCGGGCTCTCATTTTTTTCAAAGCTGCTCAGTGCTTGCTAACTGCAGGGATGTACTTCTATCTCAACAGCATTAAGAAAAATCTGGTGGACATTTGTTTCCTCTCTTATTATAAGAGTCCAGATATAATACACTTGATTATGCCTCTCAAGGCATAATTTTAGCCCTATGCAAGGGCTAAAATGTTTGCTCTCTGGCTCTTTCCAGAAACAGTGTACCAAGCCCTACACTTGGAGCACATGTGGAGGCTGATCTTAGACTTCATACTTACGCTAACAGCATTTCAGTAAGATTAGCAAATGGTTGAAGAGAACAAGGAGAGGAAAGACCTTTCTAGTTTGCCCTTATGGGAAAATTGACCGAGGTATCAGGCATTATTTCTGTACTCTTTCCTTCTTCAATGTGCATTTTCAACCCCAAACAAGGTAATGAAACCAACAAAAAGCAGATATATTCAAAAACAGGCTTGTAGTCAAACAGATGTTTTACCATATCCTGGTTTATGGCACATGCCTAAGTAATGATGTCACCTGCTCTTTGCTAGGTCCTCAGAACAGATTGACCCAAGTAGAAAAGGGATCTCCAGTCTTCCTCAAGAAGGGGACCAATTCTATTCCCTTTTGAAATTTGCATCAGACAGAGAGTAAGTGGGGTGACTTGCCTCCATGCATGGCAGACTACGGAGAGCAGAGTAGAGATGATGTGAGCTGACTGCCTTCTTCCTTGGACCCACTGAACCAATGAATGTAACTGGGAAAGATGAAAACTTGGGGCCATAAAACTGGATTTTTAAAAACAGGAGTTCCCTCTTTTACAGTAACTGCAGAGTATCAGGAAAAAATTTGAATTTTTGGTACTCCAAGTAAGTTTGAGATAAGATGAGTCTTAAGTGTGATTATGGCTGGAAGCAAAGAGTTGCTTGGTAAATAAATCACGGCTGTCACATCCAATTAAGAGGGTCTGCAGTGACTAGATCCTTGTCTGTATTCAGTGTCACTCCAGACCCAGACTGTCTCCCTGAATGGAGGTGGCTGATTTCAAAAACAATAGACGTGGAAACATGGTTCAGCCACCTAGGATTGGGTTTGGGGTGGGCATATGTGCATTTTACCCAGAAAGGTTGGATTCTGGTCCCTGAAATGATAAGGAAGGCAATGAGTAGGAGATTAGGACAGACTTATTTGTTCGGAGAAATGTGATGTTATGTGAATCTGCACTTGCTGGTGAAACAAACCCAGTTAATTACACTATGAGGTAGAACAGATTTTCCACCATCAAGTCATTTTAATCAGCAAGGGAGAAATAGAAGATATTGTTCTGTGGCTAATGAGTAAACACGACCTCCATTTTATTGGTGCTTATAATTGGCAGGTTTGTGTTCTTCCTGCCCTGAGTGCTAAAAGCCAGGCAACAAAGTCAAGAAGAAAAAGATGAAACAAAGGCAACATGTGTAGGGACTAGGGAGTGACAGCAGACACATACAGGGAATGGGGCAGGTGTCAGGCAAGCCCAACCCACCTGAGCTCATGCTCTGACTGTTTAAGGATGCTTAAGGATGCTTGTTACTGTGTCAACTCAGCATTGCATACATAAACTGGGTATTTGTAAAATAGAAGTGGTCAAGATGGTACCCTGTCTCTGTGAGCTCATGTTTCTGGTCCAAGATGGCACATATGTGAGCTTTGATCTGTTTTCAGCTGATGCATGGAATGTGTTGAGAAGGATCCTGAGACCTGAGTGGAGTGAGGAAGGCAAGGGTGCACTCATTGTTGATATGGGCCACGCACCAAGAAAAGATGGCAGGCTGCAAGCCACGTGTGCTACTTCAGGAACTATAACTCTCTTCATTTCAGAAATCATTAGAATCTTGACAGAGGCTGAAGACCAAAAGTTTGAGACACAATGTAGTCTCTAGATGTGATTGTCTTATTTGCATAGAAAACATTTCCCACTTTTGTCCATTTTTTTCAATTCCTTCCTTCTTTCTTTATGGAGTAAACAGGCATTCTTATACATTACATGTTTCCTATTTTTCTATTTTATGATGATAATTTGTATACATTAAAAGGCACAGATCTTGATTCTATAGTGTGATTACTTATGACAGATGTATACACCTGTGTTCCCCACACCTCTCTCAAAATATAGAACAATTTCATCATGCCAGAAAGTTGCCTCATGGTCCTTCCTGGGCAGTCATCTCCCCCATGTCCTGAAGCAGCCAGTGTTCTGATTTCTGCTACCATAGATTATAACCTGCCCCTTAACTTCATGTAAATGGACTTATAAGTAATATTTTTATCTGGCTTCTTTATCTGAGCATTTTTTGAGATTTGTTCATATTGTTGTGTATATCAGTACTCCATTGCTTTTTATTGCCGAGCTGTAGTTCATCCTACACACATACTACAACTGGTTTATCCATTCACTGGTTGTTTCCAATTTGAGCTATCATGCATAAAACTGCTATGAACATTTGTATGCAGGATTTTGTGTGCACATGTGTTTTCATTCATTTCGGAGTGAATTTGCTGGGTTATAGGGTAAGCAGATGTTTCAGTACTTAAGAAACTGCCAAACAATTTTCCAACGTGGGCAGGCCGTTTTATACTCCTGTCAGCAATATTTAACAAAATATATAACAACATATAAATTTATCTTCTTGAAATTGTTTTTCTTTCTTTCTCACATAACATCCGGGAATAAGCAGTTTAGGGTTATACACTCACTTCACAGGGTTGGGGAGACCCTGGCTCCATATAACGTTTTTCCTGACCATCCTTGGAGTGTTGCTTTCCTTAGAGCAATGGCTCATCATCAGACCCTGATTCCAACCAGTGCAAAGGAGGAGAAATGGGAAGAGGTAGGCTTATCCCTTCACTTTCAATCAGTGGTACCCTGGTGATATTTTACAACCAGCTTTCAGATGGAGCATCAGTAGGTTGATTTGTTGTTCTTACCCATTTCCATGGTGTAAATACCTCAATGTTGCCAATTTCAAGCCACCAACAAAAATGTGGTATTGGGAAGAAACACCCTTCATGCCATCAGTTCTAGGCCCACTCCATCCCACCACTGTTTCAAGAGCATCATCCAGAAGTTGCTCATAATCACTCCTACTCACATCCCACTGACCAGAACTTTGACAGCTGGCTGTCCCTGACTGTTAGAGAGGCTAGGAAATATAGTTTTCAGTCTAAATTTAGTCTGGTGACAAGTGTGCCGAAGGGAAAATTTAGAGTCTTATATTATGGAAGAAAGAGAAGATAAATTATTTGAGACCCCTGGAAGTCTGTGGTAGAAGGGATTTAAAACAGAAGTATCCCATGATTGGGCTTCCCAGGTAGTACAGTGGTGAACAATCAACCTGCCAGTGCAGGAGACACAAGAGACATGGGTTCAGTCCCTGTGTTGGGAAGATCCCCTGGAGAAGGGAATGGCAACCCACTCTAGTACTCTTCCGTAGAAAATTCCATGGACAGGGAGTCTGGTGGTCTACAGTCCATAGGGTCACAGAGTCAGACATGACTGAGCACACCCATGCACACGTGCATCCTGGGATTAAAGTTACCTTTTGGGAAAGTCCTTCTGGCAGTGTACAGAGGAGGGATGGAGTGTGTGGGGCTGCAGCAGGGAGATGAGAGGAGCTCACTGCAGTTGGGGTAGAAAGAACAGTCTGGGCTCTCCAGGATTTGGTCATTGGTTGTTAGAAGCTGGTGGTAGACTGTTGGGTTTAAAAGGGGTGAGAGAGTATAGGAAGGTTTCCATGTCTCCAGCTTGGATGACAGTGGTGCCGTTGTTTGAAATTTAAAAACCAAGTTTTGAGAGGAAGGGGAAGACTTCTCTTGAGGTGCTATTGGCGTCTCTGGGTATTATCCAACAAGTATCCAAAAATAGTGTCAGTTGTTCAGTTGTATCCTACTGTTTGTGACCCCATGGACTCCCTGTCTGGGGAATCTCACCAGCCTCCCTGTCCATGGCATTCTCCAGGCAAGAGTACTGGAGTGGGTAGCCATTCACTTCTCCAAGGGATCTTCCTGACCCAAGGATCGAACCCAGGTCTCTTGCATTGCAGGTTGATTCTTTATCATCTGAGCTACCAGGGGAGCCCTCAAAAAATAAGATCTGAAACTCAGAGAGGGCAGATTGAATATTGATCAGTGTCCATATTCATAGTTTCCAAATTTGGATTTTCTCCCGTCAGTTTTGCAGAGGAGATCTGCTTGGGGTATAACAAATAGTCTGGACCTTTTCTTGTATGATAACAGAAACTCAGACTGGCTTAAGGGAAAAATAAAGGAAAACAGTGGTTCATGAAAATTGGACCACTCTATCCTTGAAAAGTTTAAGGATAGAGCAAGCTTTGGGCATGGCTGGATCAAAGGCCAATAACTGTCACTAGGACATGTATTGTCTTTATGTTCAGTTCTCGCCCCTGCTTTCTTCTGTGTTGAGTCTGCTTCTTCTATGATGAGCCTCTACTCACAGAGTAACCAGGTCGCTAACAGAAAACTCAGATCTGTATCCTTTTAGCACAGCACGTCCAGCTGCTCAAACCAAAGTCTTGGGACTAGTTCTTAGCATTCCAGATTGATTACGGGACTGTTCCTGAACTGATCACTGTGAACAGTCTTGGTCTGGCTTAATTGTTGCGCCCACCCTCTGAGCAGGAGAATGGATCAGTCCCAGCTAACCCACACTGAGTGGTGAGGGCTCCCCTAAAGAAATGAAAGACATCACCGAAAGAAGAGAGGATGGACAATGGACAGCCACAGCAGCGGATGTCAGGAAACAAAGCCAGTTTCCAGGAAGGAGCTGCTGTTTTTACTCAGCCCATGCTTTGTCAGAGAAATTAATGGACACTCTTGCCACTTCCCTACCTGATCTGTGCTTAGTTCTTTTCAGTCATGATTAAGTCTTGGGCTTTTGCTACTAGAGTTTTTCACAGTGTAGCAACTCATTAGCCAGTGGGCAGGATAGACCCCTTACAAAGAGAAAGGGAAACAGGCCAGGGGTAGCCCTTAGCTTCTGATGGCTCAGCCTGCAGTGATTCCTTAATTTGAAAATGGGTAGCTAGGGAGAGGAAGTATTATCATCAGTCAACTTGGACATCTTTGTACTATTTTTTAAGAGAGTTAAGGAAGGCGCGTTTGAAAAAATAACAGTAACACAGCATTATTGGTGACCTTGTCAGTGACCCAAATTAAAAAACCATTTATCTTCTCTGTGTGTAAATTTCACTTTGGAAAGCTTGCTCCTGGCAGCTGTTAATTAGAAGGAGGAAAAGAGGTAATTGACATTCTAAAATCTTTTCCTACATGTCATCTTTTTCTTCATTCAGATGCTGCAGGAAACCAGACAGGAAACAGAAGATTGTGCACTAGGAGGAGTATAATTAGCAAAGAGGAGTGGGAGGATCTATGGATCTATGGACAATGGATAAGCAGTCATTGCCCCCACCAAAATAAATAAAGGAAAAGGTCTAGGGAGAGGATTTGGCCTAAAGACTGTTGACTTGAGACCCCTAAAAAGTGAAGCAAAGTTTTCATTGCAGCTCACTTCAGGGAGCTCCCTGCTCACTCCCTAGGACTGCTGTGCACAGTTGTACAGGCTGTGCACTGCTTAAGTAGGATCAGCTGAGGAGATGATGGGTGCTGAAACGCATCCCAGTTATTGCTCAGCAAGCCAGGGCCTCGTGGGTTTGTGTCCATTCAAAGGAAACTGTTTTTCAAAAATTCATTCAAAAGTGATATGTGTTACAGTAGATGACTTCTCCCCTGAAGACCCCAGAAGAAGCCACATTTGCTTTGGTTCACTTTCCAAGGCTCATCGTTATAAATTCCATTCTCCAGGAATAGTGTAGTTCCTGGCTTAAGGACCATTCACAAAAATACATTAAATTCTTCAGTACTATTTGGGTGCTACTTCATTCTATACTTGAAGAGTTTCTGCTGCCTGTTAATTGTTTCATAAAATGACAGCCACAGCCTGCTTTGGTGATCTGGCTGGTCTTACGTGTCCAGAAGGAGATGGGAGCTTTCTTCACCTTGCAGTCTAACTTCTTTGGAGCTCTGGGAATAAATACAGGTTCCCCTTTGTATTAGTGTGTGCAAAAGCAGAATTAAATACAGTAGTCTGTATTAAGAAACAAAAAAGTATCTGTGATAATGATATAAGCTTTTTTATCTTTCAACAGAGATTTACTGAGCACCTATTATGTTGCTAGATGCTTTAATAGCATGTCTGTGAATAAGAAAGTTCAAGAATTCTTTCTCCTCGGAGCTTACATTCCAACAGCAAACCACGTTCAATAAATAAGTAAACAAATGCAAACATAAGATAGTTTCAGATACCAAAGAGGGTTTTGAAGACAAGAAAGTCAGATTGTGACAGTGGTTATTTTTGATTGGGTCATCAGGGACCTTCTTCCTGAGCAAATGACATTTGAGCAGAATAGGAATAACAGGAAAGATCTGGCTGTGTGAAAATACAAGAGAAGGATGAACCAGAGGGTGAGAACAGCCACTGCAAAGGCCCTGAGATAGGATCAAGGCGGGCCCATTCAAAGGACAGAAGGATAATTGTGGCTGGAGTGTTGAAAGAAGGTGAGGAAAGAAAAGTAGGCGGTGCAGAAGAGTTTGCATTGTACTCCTTGCCTTATAAATCCAGCCTTGCATTTGAGGCTTCTGTTAAGGTATTTACGTTTCATCTCAAGTCAGGCGGACAAGCAAACCCTGGTCCTACCCGCAATCCACCCCATAATGAAAATTCAGCAGTCATACATTCTACCTATGTATTCTCCATCTCAGTGAAAGAACTGCCATCTGCCTGATGCTCAATCTCCAAGCCCATGAGTCATGCTGGATTTCTTCCCCTTTACTGTTCAGCACGTCCTGTTCACTCCACTCCAGAATATAGCCTAGTTCCAACCCCAGCCCCAGACCTCCTCCATCATCTCTATGCCCAGCCTGCATTATCATCTGCCTGGACAACCTCAGAATAGCATGGTTGCTCCCCAGCATCAACCCTATTCTATAATCTATTCCCCACATGGCATCCCTGGGGGCTTTTTACAGTGTAAATTAGAAGATGTCAGTTCATTCTGCTTAATACCCTACACATTTTTCTCGTCACATTTGGGGTGCCAGTCCTGATGGGGGTCCCTCCTTCCATTCCCTGAGAATGCAGCCATGACTTTATATAATATTTTCTATTTGCCCCCATGAATCCACTGCACCCTGTGACACCTGACTGGCAGGGACTGACTCCTTCATCTCGCCTCCCCCGCCCCCTCCCTAGATCATTGCTTGGCATGCGGTAAGAGGTCATAACCATTTGTCAGATGAATTGTCTTCCAGGATCATGCAGAGTCTCAGATGAAGTTACTCACTGGGAGCCACTGAGAATTCTCCTCTAATATAAAGTCCTGGAGCTGGGCAGCACACATTATCATCACAGATAACTCCTTCGGGAGAAATCTAAAAGGTGGGATTGGTGGAGGCAGCTACACATCCAAGGAAGAGAAAAAGACAGCTTCCAACAGGCAATTGAAATGATCCCTGGAGAAATAACTTTGAAATTGGACTTTTTATTTCCTTATTTGAGCATTCATTGTTTTCCCTGGTAGCTCGTATTCCCAGAACTGTTTGTAATGTGAGGTATAAAAGCTAAATATTTATATAGAAGGTAAACTTTTACCAATGTGAAAACACAAAAGGACCCAGCCATCCTTCTTCCTGCAAGAGTGACATGGAGAATTACTAATCATTTGTGAATAGACAGTCATAGAAAGGAAGGAGACAAGTGAGTTCGCTCTGGGAGTCACAAACCGAAAAGCCCACATGCCCTGGGAGGGACCTATCATATAAGCAAAAGTGTATGATGGAGGGAGTCCAAATGTCAGCTACTGATTCCTTTAGATGCATGAGCGTGTTTTGCTTGGCTTAGGTAAAGTTTCCATTTCATTCATTCTGTTGCCAGCATTTCAGCTTTTCATTTGAAAACTCACCTTTCTGAAATCTTACAGAAATTCACAGCCATTTAGCGATATGGATCATCTAAAACCAAGGGGAGCCTGATTCCCCCTCCAGGTCTGAGTGTTCTCACACCTGGACAGCTTCACTTCTTAATGTCATCTGTTCTGGCCTTGGTAGCTGTTCAGGTTGGGGAGCCCTGACCGACTGCTTCCTACAGAAAGAGACAGATGCTAGAAGTGCTCAGGAGGGGCTGGAGGGGGGGCTGGAGGGGGGCAGAGGGATTGGGTGAAGGTGGCCAAAAGGCACGAATCTGTAGTTACCAGATAAATACACACTAGGATTGTAATGCAGAACATGATTATACAATGAACACAGATGTATGTTATGTATGAGAGTCATGAAGACAGTGAATCCTGAATTCTCATCACAAGAAAAAAATTGTTCTATGTCTTTTAATGGTATATCTATATGAGATGATGAACGGTCACCAGACTTATTGTGGGGACCATTTTGAGATGTTTGTGAGTCAGATCATGATGCTGTACACCTTAAATGTATTTAGTGCCGATGTCTATTATATCTCAGTATTGTTGATGTTCAGTCACTAAATCATGTTTGACTCTGTTTGACCCCAGGTACTAGAGCCCGCCAGGCTTCTCTATCCATGGGATTCTCCAGGCAAGAATACGGGAGTGAGTTGCCATTTCCTTCTCCAGGGGATCTTCCCAACCCAGGAATGAAACCCACATCTCCTGCATTGGCAGGCAGATTTTATTCTACTGAGTTGCCTGGGAAGTCCATATCTCAGTATTTCTCAGCCATAAAAAGGAACAAAAAATTCAGTCATTTGTAGAGATGTGGATGGATCAAGAGTCTGCCATACAGAATGAACTGTCAGAAAGAGAAAAACAAATATTGAATATTAGCACATGTATGTGGAATCTAGAAAAATGATACAGAGGAACCTATTTGCAGGGCAGGAATAGAGATATAGGTGTAGAGAAGGGACATGTAGACATAGCGGGGGAAGGAGAGGGTGGAACAAATTGGGAGATTAGAATTGACATCCATACACCACCATGTGTGAAATAGATAGCAGGAAGCTGCTATAGAAGGGAGCTCAGCTTGGTGCTCTGTGATGAGGGTTGGGATGGGAGTTGGGGGGAGGGAGGTTCAAGAGGGAGGGGATAGATGTATACATATAGTTGATTTACATAGTTGTACAGCAGATACTAACAGAACATTGTAAAGCAAATGTATCCCTATTTGAAAAAACTAGAAGAAAAAAAAGTGCTGTGGACAGAGGCATTGATTCATCCTGATAAACCAGTAAAGACTTTATAGAGCTCTTGAGCTGATGCTTGAATTGGGAGTAGTGTTACAACATGATAAAGACAGAGGATGGTTTATAGGTAAAAGACAGAAGCAGGGCAGATATTCCAGTGTCTGAATGTGTGAGCAGGGAAGGTAGACTGGTCCTTGGCTTCCCATCTAATTGGGTATTTGCCGCATTTATAATGCAAGTATCAGACACATTGCTAATTTGGAAAGAAAATCCTCCTTAGGAACTGTTTATACCCGCTCTCATCTCATACTCCGGGTGTGTTTGGGTGGCTTCTTCCTTAATCGCTTTGTTTGAGAAATTAGAAAAAGATGCTGTTGGCACACGGGAACAATGGAGAAACAGCAGCTGCCAGAGATTTTCTTCCCGCACCAGCAGGAAATTCATATTCTTAATAAAAAACGCCAAATTGTCATGTCTTGTAGAGAGCGAACATTATGGAGTTTTTGATGATAACGGCTGTGCCAGCTTGGGCTATTGCTTGAATGATTGGATTAAATTAGTTTATATTTTAATGAGGTGGCTAATCAGAGGCTGATTGTTATGGGGGATTGTGAGCCAATTGAGCTAAGTTTTGTTTTCTTTGCCGTTCTTTCTCGTTTTTGTTGTTATCCCATGAACTGGAACTAATATGCTCCAAGCTGCCCTCTAAGCCTCTCAGTAGCAGGATTCAGGCTCAGATTTTGGGCTCCGAGGAAGCAGGGGCCTTCCCCACACTGGCCTGGGGCTAATTTGGAAGAGATTCTTGGATGGTTTGCCTGAATGCTTTTCAGGTTTCTGTGAGGAGCCATGGCGTGTCAGAGAGAGCAGGAGCTTAAGCTGAGATTTGAGTTCTAATTTGTGGCCTCTGATGAGCTGCGTTAGAGACAAGCCTTCACTCTCTGCAACCCTCTTGTTTCTTCTCCTGTAAAAAGACACCTGCATCTGTCCATCCTTCTGTCCATTCATCCAATAGACATGTGATGTGTGCCCGTCGTGTGTTCCTCCCTACCCCCGTGAGGCTTACAGTCCAGTGGAAGAGACAAGAGTAGATCCAATGGGCACGCTAGCACAGTTGCGTGCAGAGGGGCTATATGGGTGTTGTTTGGGTGCGAATGGGAGGGTCTGGCTCTACGAGGAGTCAGCAAAGGGCAGGGGAATATATGATGAAGATGCGATGCTAGTTTATGTTCAAGGTTGAGCGTGTGCTAGTGCAGCTGTTCAGGGGAATACTTAGAAAGCAGGGTGAAGGTGTTGCTTGGGCAAAGAGTGGTCCAAACAGAAAGACAAGTCTTGGGTGACAGGGGTGATGGAAAGTTAGGGGTGATGCCTGAAGCCCTGGTGAAGGCGCCCTAGTGAAGCAAGGGCAGGGTAGGGTCTGGGGCTTGGACCTTCTCCTGAGAACACAAGGAAGCGATAGAATAGGGGACTGATCACATTTAATTAAAAAAAATTTTTTGTTGTTGTAGTAGAGTCAACTGACAAGGTTGTGCTAGTTTCTGCTGTATAGCAAAGTGATTCATATATATATATTCATATATAAACACACATATGTATATATATTTTTTTCATATTCTTTTCCTTGATGGTTTATCACAGGATATTGAATGTAGTTTCCTGTGCATGCACGTGCTATACAGGAGGACCTCATTGTTTATCCGTTCTATATGTAATAGTTTGCATCTGCTAACCCCAAACTCTTAGCCCACCCTTCCCCCAGCCTCTCTGACAGCCGCAGGAGAGCATCAGTGGGGAGGGCTGAGCAAGGCTGAGATTTCCCCAATTATCAAGTATACCACCTGTTTTGTTGTTTAGTCACCAAGTTGTGTCCCACTCTTTTGCGACCCCATAGACTGCTAGGCTCCTTTGTCCATGGCTTTCCCAGGCAAGAAGACTTCAGCGGGTTGCCATTTCCTTCTCCAGGGGATCTGAAAAAGAATATATGCATAAAGCATATGTTATAAATTATTATAATAAATTTATAATATATATAGTTAAAATTTATAATAAATAGTTATAAAGTGTTATAAATTAACTATAGTTCAATTAAAAAAGGTTAAAATAAATAGAATAAAATGCATTAGAAACCATCTGGAAATGTCCACACCTAACCAACAGGAAGAGTTACCTGGGAAGAAGAGATGGTCAGAAATATTTAGCATTTTTATGAAGAAAATCAATTCACGTTACCTTATAATTAAAAACAAATGCTACAAATAATACTAAAAACAGAAACACATATTATCTTATGACTTAGAACACATATACAAGTGTGAGTGTACAAAACAAATAATATGTAAAATGTGCTCTTCTATAATGTCTTTGAGTGTTTGTCTTTACACATATATATACATTTGTGTGTATATATATATACACACATGCCTATATATGTGAATGTATATGTTTATACCTAAAAATCAAATTTCACAAAATAATATATACTTTTGTTTTGTGCAAGAAACTGGTATTTTTTTCTACCTGTTCTCCTTCATTCCTTATAAAAGGCTGCTTGACAACTACTAAATTGATTTCAAAACTCAGAATGGCCTGCCATTGGAAAAACACTGATTTGAAAAAGCCTGGGTCCTGATGGGCCCAGCTTTTGAGAAGCTGGAGTGGAGTGTGGACAGGCAGGATGCCAGGTTGGCCAGTGGCCATTCATTTCATTTTTGCTGGGTGATGAGAAGAGGGAAAAGGTCACCCACCGAGGCAGAGACAGTGGCTTTGCTGACTAGCCACTCTGTCCTGGTGATGACAGATGATTCCAAACCATTGAACTCTGACAGAGGAGAAATATTTGTTGCCTTCTGTCTGAATTTCCTGTGGTTCCCGGGACCAGTTTCTGCCCAGGTTAATTGATTTCTCCTTGGTTTTTTAGTACAGGCAGGGGCTAAAGCATCTTCTAATGGCTTGTTAATCATATACTTCTCTCTTACCTCCTGATCTTGGCGAGCCAATCTTCCAACAGTTGCTAATTGGACAGGGAAATATGCAAGAGACCAGAGAAAAGGATGAAGAGGGCTAATGCAGTTACTGATTCAGCTAGTAATGCAAGGATGGATTAATCACGCACACGTTGAAGAGCCGATCAGATCTCAGTAGATCCCATTGATTCTATGAGGCACACCCAGCTGAGCCGGTGGGGCTTAGAGCAGGTAGACTCTGTTAGGTTGAACTTAACTATTAAGAGAAACGTTGTTCAAATTTTGATGGACCCCTTGCATTGAGTGGGCAAACTTTTTCTGGGAGTAAAGGGCCAAATAGCACATATTTTAATCTTTGTTAACTGGAGGGTCTTTGTCCAAACAAAGTACAATTCCACCATCAGATTTCAAAAGGAGCCATAGACAATACGTAAGCAAATGTCAGCTTCCGTTGTGGCTCAGATGGTAAAGAATCTGCCTGCAATGCAGGAAACCTGGGTTCTATCCCTGGGTTGGGAAGATCCTATGGAGAAGGAAATGGCAATCCACTCCAGTATTCTTGCCTGGGAAATCCCATGGACAGAGGAACCTGCCGGGATACAGTCCATGGGGTCACAGAGTTGGACAGGACTGAGCAACTAACACTACCCTGCTACACTAAACAAATCAGTATGCTGCATTTCAATACACTGTTTGCAAAAGTAACCAATCATCTCTTCTGCAGTTAGACTTTTCTGCAGTGGACTCTGTTACAAGTAATCTTTGAACCCGGGCTTCCCAACCTAGCAATGTTGACGTTTTGAATTGGGTATTTCTTGGTCTTATGCATTAAAGATGTTTAGCAGCATCCCTGGCCTCTACAAGCTTGATGCCAGTGTAGAGAACACCAGACGTTTCTCCAGGCATGGCAGAGTTCCCCAGTGGGGGCACAATCACCCTGAGGTGAGAACTCTAAACCTCTCACTCTTACTTCCCTTCATTTTGTATCTTGTGTGTTTGTTCTCTCTAGCCAAGATATTGTGGCTGAGGGGTTAGCTTATAAGATTAATTCTTCTGTCTGAATCTCGGTTTTCGATCCTCTGAACAAAATGAGAGAGTGTTGTCAAGCCTTGCTCCTAAATCTGAACATTGCTAGGGATAATAGAGATAAATATATGAGATAAGAGTTTTAGAAGTTATCTTTACCAGACAGGTTTAAAATGGGAGGAACATTTTGAGCGAGAAGCAGCATCCAACAGTATGGTGCTTATGTGCACAGATCCTGGAGTCAGACTGCCTGAAATGCAATTCAGATGTCAACACTTTCTGACTGTGACCTTGGACAAGCTACTTGACCTCTCTGTGCCTCAGTCATTTCATCTGTAAAATGGGAATAATGTTCATCCTTTCTGGTAGGGCTGTGTTGAACATTGAACAAATTGAACCTCAAAGTATCTGGCCCTGAAGTAAGTCCTCTGTTCAGTTCAGTTCAGTCGCTCAGTCATGTCCGATTTTTTGCAACCCCATGAATCACAGCACGCCAGGCCTCCCTGTCCATCACCAACTCCCGGAATTCACTCAGATTCATGTCTATCGAGTCAGTGATGCCATCCAGCCATCTCATCTTCGGTCGTCCCCTTCTCCTCCTGCCCCCAATCCCTCCCAGCATCAAAGTCTTTTCCAACGAGTCAGCTCTTCTCATGAGGTGGTCAAAGTACTGGAGTTTCAGCTTTAGCATCATCCCTTCCAAAGAAATCCCAGGGTTGATCTCCTTCAGAATGGACTGGTTGGATCTCCTTGCAGTCCAAGGGACTTTCAAGTAGAATAATATAAATAAAACAAAAACTAAAGAGGGCAATTTAATGGTTAGTTTCTGGGATCAGTAAACTAGGAAGTTTGGAAATATTTGGTAGAACGTGGAAAGCAGTGTTTTGAGTACCCTGAAAATCAAACCAGGCTGTATAACTATAGACTGGGGGTGGTTTGGGGGTTTGTTTTTGTTAAGTCACTAAATTGTGTCTGATTCTTTCTGACCCCATGGACAGGGTCAGCATGCCAGGCTTCCCTGTACTTTGCTATTTTCTGGAGTTTGCTCAAACTCCTCTCCATTGAATCAGTGATGTCCAGCTAGAGGATGAGATGGATGAGATGGTTTAGGAGTAATACCAATGAAATATCATACCAGGGTTTCCCTGGTGGCTCAGCTGGCAAAGAACCCACCTGCAGTGTGGGAGACTTGGGTTCAATTCCTGGGTTGGGAAGATCCCCTGGAGAAGGGAAAGGCTACCCACTCCAGTATTCTGGCCAGGAGAATTCCATGGACTGTATAGTCCACGGGGTCACAAAGAGTCAGACATGACTGAGCAACTTTCACTTTCACCTTCTTTCCTGGCATTTCCTAGATATGCACACAGGTTGGGCTTCCCAGGTGGCTCAGTGGTAAAGAATCTGCTTACCAATGCAGGAGATAGAAGAGTTGTGGGTTCAGTCCCTGGATCAAGAATATTCCCTGGAGTAGGAAATTTGGCAACTCACTCTAGTTTCCTTTCCTGGGAAACTCCATGGACAGAGGAACCTGGTAGGCTCCAGTCTATGGCATCTCAAAGAGTTGGACATGACTGAGTGGGCACACAGAGACACGTACACACATGTAAACAGGTTGCTGGGGAGTTGCTGATGTTTTCAAGGCATTTTGAGGTAACTCTCCAGGAGGAGAGTGGTATCCTGCTTTTAATGAGCTTCTGGGCCAATTGATGACACAGTGTCTGGATTGGCATTTGGAGCAATGGGAAAATGTGAGACAAAAAACTGTTGGTAGCCCCTGTATCTCTGTGCCTGTAACCCTGCTAAGTAAGCAGTATAATCTTCCCCTAATTTCCCTGTCTGTTTCAGATAACACACATGCTTTGCAAGGTGCTAGCAGTTCTTGGGCAGAAAGGACCTGCAGCCACACAAGCTTGAAAAATATTCCTCTAATCAAAGGGAATTATGGCTCTTCCTGGACCTCTCAGAGCCCCATTACACAGGACTCTGGGGTGGGGGTTGTAGGCAGAAGTTTCTCCCTACCTTCTATCCAGTTCATGTTGATATTGTACTGCTGGGGAAAGTCCACCTCTGACCGCTCTCCTTCCTCGTGTGGACTGAGAACTTGGGTGCAGCTGAACAAATGGAAAAAGCTTTGATGATGTCAAGCTGGGTCCTCAGTATATCATGTTTTCTGTGTTAAGGGTCCTCAGTATATCATGTTTTCTGTGTTAACGATTTGTGCTGCATCCCTGCTGTGAATTTCAAGCAGGAATGATTCCATGCTGGCATTAGGGAAATCTGTAGCTGACACCCAGTTATGGGACAGAGCGGGGCCAGAGGACCACAAGCATCAGAGGCTCAGCTTTGACCTTCGCCTTCGTCTATTGGCGCTGCTCTCAGAATATCACAGCCTGGGTGCTTGTCCAGCAGATATTTATGTCTCCCAGTTCTAGAGACTAGAGGTCCCAGATCAAAGTACCTGTGGATTCAGTGTCTGGAGAAGACCCACTTCCTGGTTCCTGAACGACTATCTTCTTTGTGTTCCCATATTGCAACAGCAGGGGAGCTCTCTTGCTTCTCTTTAATAAGAACACTAATCTCGTTCATGAGGACTCCCCCCTCATGCCTTAATCACCCACCAAAGGCTCACCTCAAATACAGTTGCACTGAGGGAGTCAGCTTTTTTATTTATTTATTTTTTAATATAAATTAATTTATTTTAATTGGAGGTTAACTACTTTACAATATTGTATTGGTTTTGCCATACATCAGCATGAATCTGCCACAGGTATACACGCGTTCCCCATCCTGAACCCCCCTCCCACCTCCTTCCCCGTAACATCCCTCTGGGTCCTCCCAGTGCACCAGCCCCAAGCATCCAGTATCATGCATTGAACCTGGACTGGCGATTCATTTCATATATGATATTATACATGTTTCAATGCCATTTTCGCAAATCATCCCACCCTCTCCCTTGCCCACAGAGTCCAAAAGACTGTTCTATACATCTGTATCTCTTTTGCTGTCTTGCATACAGGGTTATCATTACCATCTTTCTAAATTCCATATATATGCATTAGTATACTATATTGGTGTTTTTCTTTCTGGCTTACTTCACTCTGTATGATCGGCTCCAGTTTCATCCATCTCATTAGAACTGATTCAAATGTATTCCTTTTAATGGCAGAGTAACACTCCATTGTGTATATGTACCACAGTTTTCTTTTCCATTCGTCTGCTGGTGGACATTTAGGTTGCTTCCATGTCCTGGCTATTATAAACAGTGCTGCGATGAACACTGGGGTACACGTGTCTCTTTCAATTCTGGTTTCCTTGGTGTGTATGCCCAGCAGTGGGATTGCTGGGTCATAAGGCAGTTCTATTTCCAGTTTTTTAAGGAATCTCCACACTGTTCTCCATAGTGGCTATTTTAGTTTGCATTCTCACCAACAATGTAAGAGGGTTCTCTTTTCTCCACACCCTCTCCAGCATTTATTGCTTGTAGACTTTTGAATCACAGTCATTCTGACTGGCGTGAAATGGTACCTCATTGTGATTTTGATTTGCATTTCTCTGATAATGAATGATGTTGAGCATCTTTTCATGTGTTTGTTAGCCATCTGTATGTCTTCTTTGGAGAAGTGTCTATTTAGTTCTTTGGCCCATTTTTTGATTGGGTCATTTATTTTTCTGGAATTGAGCTGCAGGAGTTTCTTGTATATTTTTGAGATTAGTTGCTTGTCAGTTGCTTCATTTGCTATTATTTTCTCCCATTCTGAAGGCTGTCTTTTCACCTTGCTTATAGTTTCCTTTGTTGTGCAGAAGCTTTTAAGTTTAATTAGGTCCCATTTGTTTATTTTTGCTTTTATTTCCAGTATTCTGGGAGGTGGGTCATAGAGGATCCTGCTGTGATCTATGTCGGAGAGTGTTTTGCCTATATTCTCCTCTAGGAGTTTTATAGTTTCTGGTCTTACGTTTAGATCTTTAATCCATTTTGAGTTTATTTTTGTGTATGGTGTTAGGAAGTGCTTTTTTAAAAAAAGGAATATTTTTATTTACCTATTCTTTAACTTTTAATTGTTTTGGCTGCACCGGGTCTTAGTGGTGGCATGCGGGATCTTTGACCCTTTTTTTGGCATATGAAGTCTTAGTTCAGGCATATAGGATCTAGTTCCTGACTGGGGATCAAACCCACACCCCCAGCACCCCTCCCCCACCTTGGGAGCATGGAGTCTTAGCCAGTGGACCACCGGGGAAGTCCCACGGCATTAGCTTTTAAAATATGAATTTTTCAGGGACACAGACATTCAGACGATAGTAGCCTCGATTCACTGGAGCAAGTAAACCTAGACTCCTTGGAAACATGACCATAAAACAGCTTTTCTCATCCTACATCCTTTAGTTTTAAAATAGTACCTCATGGTGTACCATTCTTGTGGTTCACGTAGCCAAGATTCTGCTTCATACACAAGGTCAGGCTGTGTGTTTAGTTTCTAAGAGCTGCCGTAACAAATTACGCTCTACGTGATGGCTTAACACAACAGAAGTGTATTCTCTCACGAGTTCTGGGGGCTGAAAGCCTGAAATCCAGTTCTTGGCAGAGCTTCTTGCTTCTGAAGGCTCCGGGGGAGAATCTGTCCTCTGCCTCCTGCAGCTTCTGGTGGCTCTAGACACTTCTCCCCATGTGGTTGCATCACTCCTGTCTCTGCCTCCCTCGTCGCCTGACTTCTCCTCCTTCTGGCCCCTTTTCTCCGTGTGTCTTAAAGGACACTCATTGATGGATTTAGAATCCACCTGTATAAGCTTGGATAATCTCATCTTTCGATCCTTAATTACATCTGCAAAAACTCTTTTTCCAAATAAAGTCACATTCGCAGTTATCTGGGAAATGGATGTATCTTCTAGGGGTCACTGTTCCATACAGTACAGGTCATGTCATCTTGAAAACTGCTGATGCTGCTAATAACAACTTACTTGATTGGCCTATTAGCTCTGTTTGCGACTTCTTGGCATTGATGGATCATTCTGTCAGAAAATTCTAGAACTGAGGTCGCTAAACTGGAGTGAATATCAGTATGTTCTGAAGGGCTTAAACTGCCTGAGAATGAAATATAGATTACTTGGCCCAGCCCCATAGTGTCTGATCTGGCAAATCTTGGGTGGGAATTTGTTTATTTAAGAAGTTTACAGGTAATGCCAATGCTGTTGGTCCAGGGACCCCACTATAAGAATCATTGCCAAATAGGTTTTCTCCTGGAGAGAATTCACCAACATTCTGGACCCTGTGGTCTGTGTTCCTGGATAAACCTCCAGTTCCCTAAATTGTAGCTCACAGGCTTGACTACCTTTACCACATACTGTGATGCTCCAGAAAAGCATCCCTCCCACTAAGGATGCCATTGGTCTGTAAGGATGCGATGCAGCCAGCTGCCAACAGCTCAGCTTCAGTGGAGATGCAATTTACTTGCAACAAAGCTGCCGAACAATGCTTCTTAAAGTGTGTCCAACTCTTTGCGACCCTTTGAACCATAGCCTGCCAGGCTCCTCTGTCTATAGGATTTTTTTTCAGGCAAGAATACTGGAGTGGGTTGCTATTTTCTCCGCTAGGGGATGGTCCCAATCCAGGGGTGGAGCCCGCGTCTCCTGTGTCTCCTGCCTTACAAGCGGATTCTTTACCCACTGAGCCACTGGGAAAGCCCTAAATTCAAGCACATTTTCTCAAGTAAGATTACATTGACAACAGAGGTAATATTTTGATATTTGTCAGAGTAATTAGAATGCCTGATGAGAACGCTCATTGAAGTGGAGAAAATTTGACATACCTGGAAGGTAAATTATAGTATAGCCGGCTTGTGACACGCAATGCAACCCCTTATTTTTGTTATGAATTCCAGATTTATGACTACGCCTCTCCTTTGAGCCGTGGTCTGTCGAAAACTCCACAGTGGCAAGCTGCACAAATTGGTGAAAAATAGGAAATCTCAGGGGGGAAAAAAAACAAAAAACAAAAACTACCCCTCTCTTGAAAACAGCAGGTTGGTACAAAACTCCCAGATCATCTGTGTCTCGGTTTTATGTTTGCAAGTGGTTGTCAGGCAGTGCCTTCTGTGGAATCCTTCTCTGCTCAGGACAGTGGACTGTCCAGCTGCCTTTCCACCAGAGCACAGGAGAGCCAAAATGAGGTCAGATGGTAAGGAGCAGGAGGCAAGGAGGTGAGAATAAGGTAACAATTTTGCAGAGCAGCTGGGGAAAAAGCATGGCAGAGTTTCAGCCACATGAACTTCATTTCCCAAATTCAGTGCAAGCAGCCAGCAGGTGGAGAAAGCGGGTAACACAGTCAGAAGACAAGGGGTGAATCGTCCAATCACAACAGCCCCCCGACCCCCTTCCACACGTCATTTCTTGGGCATCCAGAAAGTTACTTGCAGGTTTTTTGTGTGTGTGTGATAAAAAAAGCTGAGGCTAAACACAAAAAGCCACACACTGTATTTATTTCCATTCCATTTATACATAATCTTATTTTTATATCATATGTCCAGAATTGAGAAATCCAAAGAAACAGAAAGTAAATTAGTGGTTGCAGGTGCCGGGAAGAGAAGCTGGGGGAGGGACCTGCTGGTAGACACAGGGTTCTTCTGCGAGGTGCGGGGGGTTGATGGAATGCTTTGGATAGAGATAGTGGTAAGAGTTGCACCATTCTGTGGAGACGTTAATGCACGCTGCTGCTGCTGCTGCTGCTGCTACTGCTAAGTCGCTTCAGTCGTGTCTGACTCTGTGTGACCCCAGAGATGACAGCCCACCAGGCTCCCCCGTCCCTGGGATTCTCCAGGCAATGCACACTGGCTATCCTTTTAATATTGTGAGTTTTACAGTGTATGAATTATACCTCTGTTTTTAAAAGTCGTTTAGGGGCTTCCCAGGTGGCTCAGTAGTTAAGCATCTGCCTGCCAATGTAGGAGACACCGGTTCGATCCCTGGACCGAGAAGATTCCAGATGCCACAGGGCAACTGAGTCCATGCTGCACAACAAGAGAAGCCACCACAATAAGAAGCCTCAGTGCTGCAGCTGCAGAGTAGCCAGCCTCTGCATTCCGCAACTTGAGAAAAGCCCACACAGCAACAAGACTCAGCACAGCCATAAATAAATAAAATTACGAAGAAGCTGTTTAGGCTTGAGATTATACTGAAGACCACTTTCTCCAGGAGGGAGCAAACTACAGAGAAAAAAGGCAGATAGCTCAGTCACATCTTATCTCTCTCTCTCTCTCTCTCTCTCTCTCTCTCTCTCTCTCTCTCCTACGTTTTTGTAGCTCTTTTCTTCAAATTAGCATCTGTTGAGGACATAATATGAGCAGGGTGAAAACATCAGCAGCACAGGCTCAGGGGTTGCATATGTAACATCACCAGAGTCCCAGCTCTTCGTGGATGTAGGCCCTGTGCATCCCATTCTGCAGGTGAGGAGACTAAAGTACTGCCTGCCCAGGGCCCAGAGCTACCAAGTAAGCACATTGGGATTGACTGGTGTAATAGGAGGCTAGTTTTCTCTGCTCACTTCCACATCTTTCTTGTGACTCAGAAGCCTTCGAGGAATCTCTGCCCTACCAGTGACTTTTGGTCTCTAACTTCATCTGGGTGATAAATCAAGCCGCCTTCTGGACCATGGGTTGGGAGTTAGCAACTGAGTGCCTCCTGCCTCCCTCTTGGCAGGCAGCAAAGAGCAAACCCACCTTTCCAGCGGGTCTCTGATAAGCCCCACACTCTTCCCTCCATCACCGGTGCCTGGCATAGGGCAGCAGAAAATGATCATCATTGATGAATTGACTTGGGACTACAGCAGCGCAGTTGCATGTCTGTGCCCACAAGATAGAGAGTTTGCATTCCCGGGACTGGGTAGCACTCCTGGCAAGTTTGGGAAAGGATCATAGCATTCACACAGCTGCACAGAGAGATGCTCACATGTCAGAATGTGTGCCATGCAGAAGGAAAGTGAGGCCACGGAAGAACATTTAATGACTTTGGGAGACATTAAGGAGAGAAAGAGGATGAAGGAAGGAACATTTCTCATGGGGCTGGCAGTTGCCTCCAGCTGGAAGCAGAATATGTTCTGTCGACATCATAAAATCATGTAGGGAAAAACCTGCTGTCTGATCTGATATGGAGGGTGCCTGTGAGATACATTTAGTATTAACGGGGAAAAAAAACACAGAATTTGCTAAAAGTCTATCACACTGTAACTCTTTAGATCTCAGCCATAGCGGAGCTACAGGACCACTTAAGAAGCTGTATAAAATCATTAGTACCTTGTCTCCATGGCAGAGGATTCCTGATCCGTGAGTGTGGGGCCCAGGTGTCAGATCTTTAGATAAATCTGTTGTGCAGCCAGAACTGAGAAACACTGGATGTTTATATAATATAAGGATATAAATGTTGGGACTTCCCTGGTAGCTTGGTAGTAAAGAGTCTGCCTGCCAGTGCAGGAGACATGAGTTCAATCCCTGGATTGGGAAGTTCCCCTGGAGGAGAAAGTGACAACCCAGTCCAGTATTCTCGCCAGGATAATCCTATGGACAGAGGAGTCTGGCAGGCTACAGTCCACGGTGGCAGACACGACTGAGCAACTAAGCAGCAACAGAAAGGATATATGTCATACCATAATCCCTAAGTCAGGAACTTTATGATACTTTCCACAGTCTATAGCATGGATCTGATGCTGATGATTTGACATGGAGCTGATGTAATAATAGAAATAAAGTGCACAATAAATGCAATGTGCTTGAATCATCCCCAAACCACTCCCCACCCATCCATGGAAAAATTGTCTTCCATGAAATTGATCTTTAGTACCGCAAAGGTTGGGGACTGCTAATGTATAAGACAAATTCTCAGTTATCCACTTAAATGCTAATAAACCCAAACCTGTACATAAAATGAAGCCTCACTTTCACTTTGATTTAGAATAGAACACCGTTATTTTCTCCAGGAAAATTAGTTTCCTGTTGGTAGTTTGCTGGTGTTTAACTGAAAGTCCATTGATGTATCAGTTAGCTACTGCTGTGTAACAAACCTGCTTCCTCCCCTGCACCCACCACCAAAAACAAAAACAAAAAAAATCTTAGTTGCCTAAAATAACATTTATTTGTTGTTTCTCACTGTGGTGAAATTTGGCTGGACAAGAAATTCAGTTGATATTGGCTGGTCTCCCTCTGACGTCAGGTGGGCAGATGCCTCTTGCATTGTATTTCTCCTCTGGAGGCCAGCAAGTTAGTCTGGGGACATCTTCTCGTGGCAATATTGGAACAGAGCAGACCACAACAGAGCAAGCAAAAGCCTCCATGGCATCTTGACATAAAAGTTTGGAACTGGCTGGTGATCATTTCTCCCTTGTCGTGTAAAAGCAGCTATGACCTAGGTCAGAGATGAGGACTAAGAAAGAAACACCTCACCACTCACTCATTGGAAAGGCACTGCAAACCACGTGACAGGGCCACAGGAAGGGGTAAAGAATTAGGCAAGCAGTTCTGTCTAGACTATTCTGCCAATTGATGACGAGAAGACTTTCTAACGGGAGGCCGATCTTGGTCAAACCGTGAGGAAGATTGACGGGACTGTGCTCTTAAACAAGGCATCTGTTTTGTTGTTGCTGTTATTTGTTTAGAGGTGTTTTTTTTTTAATTTATTTTTGGCTACCCTGGGTCTTTGTTGCTGCAGACTTTCTCTAGTTGCAGGAAGCAGGGGCTACTCTCTGGTTGTGGTGTGGGGGCTTCTCACTGTGGTGGCTCCTCTTGTGGCAGAGCATAGGCCCTAGCTAGGCAGCAGTAGTTGCAGGCCCTAGTTGCCCTGTGGCATGTGGGATCTTCCTGGACCAGGGATCAAACCCTTGTCCACTGCACTGGCAAGTGAATTCTTAACCATTGGACCACCAGGGAAGTCCCTACAGGTCTGTTTTATCTAGAGAAGAAAATGATGGTATGATAAGACTAAGATACTTTCTTGCTGTGTCTTCCAGCTTCTCCTTAGTCCTATGAGTGACATCTTACATCCCTGGGTGTCTGAGTAGCTCTTTCCAAAGTTGCCACAGTTTTCAGACTCGACTTGAAACCCAAACAGGTGAAGCATCTCTGGCAGAGAAAAGTAGGTCAGTGCATCATTTCCTTCAAAGCCCGCACACAGTACCACATGCAGATAGACACTTAATGAATGCTCATTCGGGATGATTACGACTGCATTTCCATCCGCAATTTAGCCATCAGCTGTTTATTGAAAAACACTGATTGTTTTTCTTTATTTCTTTTAATCTCTAAGCTCTTTGGTTCTTAAGGAAAATAAATCATGAAGCAAACTAGCAAAGGCTCACTTCCATCTCTTTTAACTTCAGGAGGATACAGTGTGGCTTAACAAGGGGGTAATAGACAGGTGACCCCTTTCAGGGCAGAACTCCATCCCTGTGTGTTCGTCCAGGGAGCACTCAGAAATGTTGTTTGCAGCTGTCTTACCCACAACTCTCCTTTTATCCCAGGGGCAGATGAGAGCATTCAGTTTCCACTCACCTTCTGCTTCTGACTCAGCCTGAGACGTTCTTACCTGTTTTGTTCTTTGGGATGCTCTGGGTACCAGTTTGGAGCTCAGCAGAAGGTGGTGAAACAGTGCCTCAGCCAGCCATCAAACACACCAAAACAACTTCTGTCTCCAAATTAGAGCATGAAGGTAAAGGAACCTCTCAGTTTTCTGCAAAACCATTGGTCTCATGGAGGAATCAGATGCACCAATTCACTTGATCATGTCTACACTGTACTTCTTACTTGTATCACAAAATCTCAAGATAGAGGCTGTAGTAGTTGATGATGGGGATGTTGGAGATGTAATCTATTTTCTCCGTTTTTTGTGTGTGGCTATGAATTCTCATAATAACAAGATAAGAAGGAGGTTGCATACATGCTGGCCTATGACAATGTCCTTCAAGTAAATCCAAATCATTCAGTGTCTAAGTACAGGGAGCGTCGCATATTGGTAAAAGTAGGGAGACGGGCTTCCCTGATGGCTCAGTGGTAAAGAATCAGCCTGTGCATGCAGAAGACATGGATTTGACTCGTGATCTGGGAAAATCCCACGTGCTGTGGAGCAACTAAATCTCTGTGCCGCAAGTATTGAGCCTGTGCTCTGGAGCCTGGGAACCACAACTAGCGAGTCCACATGCTGCAGCTACTGCAGCCTGAGAACCTAGAGCCCCTGCTCTGCAACAAGAGAAGCCCCCACGACCACGAAGAGTAACTCCCACTGGCCGCAACTAGGGAAGACTCTGCACAAGAACGAAGACCCAGCACAACCAACATAAATAAATAAAATTACATTAAAAAAAGGAAGGTTGGCAAACCATGGCCCACAGGCCAAATCTGGCCTGCCACCTGGTTTTGTACAGCCCATGAGCTAAAAATGGCTTTTGCATCTCCAAATGATTTTTTTTAAAACGGAAAGAAGATATTTTGTGACAAGCGAAAATTATACAGAATTCAGATTTTGGTGTCTATAAATAAGGTTTTACCCAGTCATGCTTATTTGTGATATGTTGGCAGTGAGGGCAGAATTTAGTAGTGGCTGCAAAAAGACCTTAAATATTTATTGTCTGCCACTTTGCAGGAAATGTTGGCTGACCCCCATCTAACAGCATAAATTCAGAAACCAGACTTGCTGGGACAAGCCTGGCTTTGCTAGTTACTCGCAGTGTGACCTTGGACTCCTCTGTAGCTCAGTATTCCTTTCTATACAATGGGAATGATGGTGACAGTCTCATCACGTCCTTCTCGCATGAGAATATTGTGAGGATAAAAAAGAACTAATAAATTCTAAGGGCTGTAAATAGTGCCTTATACATAAAAGTGATCCTTGCAGTGATGGAAAAATTCTGCCAGGAAAACCTTTGGTGGAAGAAGGCTGAACCAAATCCCCTCTTTGACCTTCCTCCCAGAATCCATGGACAGTGGGACCTAGCTTATCTGATACAGTTCTGCTTCGATGATCATTTTATTTAGACCTTCCTTGCTGAATCTGTATTTCTTCTCTGTTTCTAAAGCTGGGGAATTGGGAAGTTCTCACTCTGCTAGGGCTCTAGACCCAGTGAATGCAGAAATGGAAACTTTCCTGGGATGCCCGGAATAAAGTGAGAGGAAACCTCTCTTCTTTGAGAGCCTCATCAGAGCTGGATTTCTGGCATTCCCAAGCACTCCCCAGATTACCATTCAAGGTCCAGATCTGTCATCCCGGTCAAGGGTATGGACCTGACCAGCCTCCTAAGCGGCCTCCAATCCACATGGAAGCAGTCTGGCAGGAGGTGAATAGATCCTCCTTGTCAGCTCAGATGGGGTGGGGACCAAGCCTAGGTTTTTCATCACTGCTCCCAGCTCCCACCCTTGTGCTGGGCGAATAGGAGATTTTTTTTTAACTTTTTATTTTATATTGGGGCTCCAAAATCACTGTGGACAGTGACTGCAGCCATGAAATTGAAGACATTTTCTCCTTGGAAGGAAAGCTATGACAAACCTAGACAGTGTGTTAAAAAGCAGAGACATCGCTTACTGACAAAGGTCCATAGCTGTGGAACCAGGCTGGCAGGAGGAGGATGCCCATGCCTGTGGGGGAAAATGGGAAGAGCATTTGGCATGCTTAATTCAAATTGTTTGAGCAAGAATGACTCAAGCACATGCATCATCCTTCAGCCAGTTATTCATCGGAAAAGGCTTCAGCTCTTTGGAAAGAGTCTGTGAATAGATCCTCCCTGTCTGCTCAGAGAGGATGGGGCCCAAACCTGGGTTGTTTATCACTGTTCCCAGCTCCCAGCCTTGTGCTGGCCAAATAGTAGATTTTTTAAAAAATCCTTTATTCTGTATTGGGGCTCAAAAATCACTGTGGACAGTGACTGAATCCATGAAATTAGGATGTATTTGCTCCTTGGAAGGAAAGCTATGACAAATTTAGACAGCATATTAGAAGTAAAGACATCACTTTACCGACAAAGGTCTATAGCTGTGGAACCAAGTCAGAGTTATGGTTTTTCCAGTAGTTATGTACAGATGTGAGAACTGGACCATAAAGAAGGCTGTGTGCTGAAGAATTGATGCTTTCGAATTGTGTTGCTGAAGAAGACTCTTGAGTATCTCTTGGGCTGCAAGGAGATCAAACCAGGCAATCCTAAAGGAAATCAACACTGAATATTCATTGGAAGGACTGATGCTGGAGCTGAAACGCCAATACTTTGGCCACCAGATGTGAAGAGCTGACTCATTGGAAAAGACCCTAATGCTAGGAAAGATTGAAGGCATGAGGAAAAGGGGGAAACAGCAATTAAATGGTTGGATGGCATCATCGACCCAATGAACATGAGTTTGAGCAAGCTCCAGCATATGGTGAAGGACAGAGAAGCCTGCAGTGCAGCAGTCCATGGGGTAGCGAAGAGTCAGACACGACTAAACGACTGAACAACAATATACTTTAAAAGCCCACAGAGCCCTCTGCTTGTGGGACCTATCCTTGATCTGGCAGAAGGAGCCCTTAGCTGTTATATTGCTACTTTTCTGATGTTATGATTACTGCTGTTGTTATTACTTTAGTAATTATTGCCAGTGCAGGCATGATAGAAGCTTTCTTTACTCTATCAATGAGACATTTAAGCATCCAGATACCCATCCAAGGACTTTGCAGGTAACTCAGTGGTAAAAAACTCACCTGCTAGTGCAGGAGATGCAGGTTCGATATCTGGGTCAGGAAGATCCCTGGGGGAGGAAATGGCAATCCACTCCAGTATTCTTGCCTAGACAGAGAATTCCATGGACAGAGAATCCTGGTGGGCTACAGTCCATGGGATCCCAAAGAATCAGACACAACTGAGCAAGAACAAAATATCCATCCAAGCAGTTAACCGTGTACAAGCCTGTGTTCCATCGGCCGTGGAGGGCCCCAAGGTTTCCACAGTGGCCTGCTTCAGTGTCCTGAGCATGGGATCCCTTATACCTTGAGCAGTGTGTGTGCCTCTCTTATTTCCCAGCACAGAGCCTTGCACAAACAGGAGCTCAGCGTGTCTGGAAATGTGGATGGATACATGAGCATGGGAAGAAGGGGCAGAGTGAAAAACTATGTTCACGCCAGGGGAGGAACAGCAGCTAAGGGAGTCCCCAGTTTATCTACGCACTGAAGGAGTCTGGAAAATTCCCTCCACCTTTAAAAAGCCCTGCACATATACCATGTGGGTTTCCCTGCAGCATGACTTAGCTGTGTGAATGTCAGCGAGTTCCCTACTCCCAGGGCCTTTCTATCCTTGATTGTAAAGTACAGTTGCTCTTAGGAGAACTGGGATAAAGTGTTCAGAGTCTGGCCCAGTGTAAGCTTTTTTTTTAATTGGAATATGATTGTGTTGCAATGCTGTGTTAGTTTCTGCTGCGCAGCAACTATATGTGTACGTATGCCGCTCCCTCCTGCACCTCCCGCCCACCCCTCTCCATCCCACCCTCCTTGGTCACCACAGAGCCTGAGCTGAGCCCCTGTGCTAAGCAGCGGCTTCCCACCAGCTGTCTGCTTCACGCATGCTAGTGTATAAATGCCAGTGCTCTCTCTCCAGTCATCCTTCCCCCGTGTCTACATGTCCCTTCTCTGTGTCTGTGTCTCTATTCTTGCCCTGAAAATAGGTTCATCGGTACCATTTTTCTAGATTCCGTATACGTGCAGTAATATACAATATTTGTTTTTCTCTTTCTGAATGTGGGTGAACCTAGAGCCTGTCATACAGAGTAAGCTTTTCGGAGGTTGTTTGTTAAATACACTTGTGTGAATCAAAGCCATGATTTGTGGGAATCAATAGCTCCTAAGAACAACCTTTAATAGTTACTCATGGGAGCGGAGTGCTATAGCAGGGGACAGGTGCTACAAACTGCTGGGTGTATGATGGGCTCAAGGATGTATGTACAACATAGGGAATATAGCCAAGATTTTGTAATAACTGTAAGTGGAAAGTAAACCTTTAAATTGTGTAATATAAAACATTTTGAAAATTAAGAAAAGCAAGGGTCATAAATAATCGAAACTCATCCCTTCTCAATAATAATTCTGTAAAATTAAAGTTCTCCATGATCTTGAGATGGTTGCATCTGTTGTATCCAAATAGGGGAGAAAATAATATGCTTCCCAAACTGCTTCCCAGCTCTGGGTCAGTGTCCTCATGCTGGGAGTCTGAACTCCATTGTCGTTGTTTAGTCACTGTTTAGTCTGACTCTTTGCGACCTCATAGACTGGCCTACCAGGCTCCTCCGTCCTTGGGATTTCCCAGGCAAGAATACTGGAGTGGGTTGCCATTTCCTTCTCCAGGGGATGTTCCCAGCCCAGAGATTGAACCCGCATCCCCTGGATTGGCAGGTGGATTCTTTACAGCTGAGCCACCAGGGAAGCCCCTGAACTCCATTGTACTGGGAATTACATGACAGAAATTAACAAATGCTGCAAAACGGCAAGACGTTGGTCTGCTCCCCAGCCCTCCACCCAGCCCCCTTTCAGAGAGCCGATTGTTAAACTTTAGCAGCACACCACTGGAGGAAGTCATGCTGCTTCCAGACTGTTCTCTTTCAAACGCTGAGACCCAGAGGGAAGGACATTTTAAGCTGCTTTCCCCATTAGCTTCTCAGTGTGAGCAATTTTATCAGATCGCAGATGTGGCCAAGGTTTTGAACTTGGGCGGAGGCAGAGAGAGATGTAGGAGGACTCCCGCCAGAGACTGTGGCTCTAGGGAAGAGCTTCAATGAGGGGTGATGTGGGAGCCGTGTGATGTGGGAGGCAGGTGGCAAATGGGCTTTGCAGATTTCCCAGGAGCTTGCTGACCCCCGTGGGCCATCACATGTGTTCCTGAAGTCCCATTATTCCTGCATGTTGGTTGTCTCTCCCACCCAGACCTCCACCTGCTCGCGATCCCTTATTTCGTCTTGTAATGGCTCTTCTTGCGGGAGATGATAGCATACCAATTCTCAAATATTAAAAAGGCTATTGTATAGGAAACAACACAGCCATGGAAAGAAGTTTCCAAAAGAGAGCGTTCAGTTCAATTAATGAGAGACTTTTTAGTAGCTAGAGGTGAACTCCCAAGAAACAGACTTTCTCCCAAAATTCACTGTTGTTGTTCAGTTGTTAAGTCATGTCTGACTCTGCAACCCCATGGGCTGCAGCACACCAGGCTTTCCTGTCCTTCCCTCCTACATTAAACATCTTCAAATAGCTGGAGCAGAACCCCTGGATCATCAGAAGAGCATTCTGGAGAAGGCATCTGGGTTTTGAGACTGACCTCATACATTGTACTAAGCCCACGTTCTAAGTCTAAGACAGTGGTTCTCAGGTTGAGGTAGGGGCGAATTTGCTCCCCAGGGGAATTTTGAAATGTCTGAAGATGTTTTTGGTTGTCACGATGCTGCTGGCTTCTAGTAGCAGAGGCTGGGGGTGGCAGAGGGGGGATACCAAAGTCTTACAAAGCACAGGAGCCTCCCACAGCGACAAAGGACCCCATCCCCGAATGTCAGTAGTGCCAGGATTGAGCAGTCTGCTTTAGGATGTAATGAACCTCTTCTCTCAAACCTTTATAGGATGACACAGAAGATTTTTGTGTTCCCAAACTGTTGATTCTCAAGCACAAACAGACTCACAGACACAGAAAACAATCTTATGGTTACCAAAGGGGAAAGGTAGGAGGGGAGGGTTAAACTGGGAGTTTTGGACTGCCATATACCCATTACCATATGGAATAGATAACCAACAAAACCTACTATATAGCACAGGGAACTCAGCTCAATATTCTGTGATGACCTAAATGGGAAAAGAGTTTAAAAAAGAACAAATACATGTATATGTATAACTGAATCCCTTTGCTATTCACCTGAAAGGAACACGACATTGTTCATCAACTCCACTCCAATATAAAATTTAAAAACTTTTTAAACTTTTGATTCACTCCTTTTCCATCATCCTGCTGAATCCCATTAATGCACTGATGGAAGTGGAACAGGTTTCACAGAGTGGCAAAGCCTTTTCCCATTCTCTCTCCTCCTCCTCTTGATTTTTATCCACTCTTCCTTTTATAGCAACTGTATATCATATTTATAGCATGTAACGTTTCAAGGTTACATCTGAGATGTCAAGTAAAAAAAAATGGCCTCTCCCTGGACCCTTTGAGATTTCTCTTCATTTGAGGAGACAGAGATTGACACATTGTGGGTCCGTTTCATTTAGCAGCACACCACTGGAGGAAGTCATGCTGCTTCCAGACTGTTCTCTTTCAAACGCTGAGACCCAGAGGGAAGGACATTTTAAGCTGCTTTCCCCATTAGCTTCTCAGTGTGAGCAATTTTATCAGATCGCAGATGTGGCCAAGGTTTTGAACTTGGGCGGAGGCAGAGAGAGATGTAGGAGGACTCCCGCCAGAGACTGTGGCTCTAGGGAAGAGCTTCAATGAGGGGTGATGTGGGAGCCGTGTGATGTGGGAGGCAGGTGGCAAATGGGCTTTGCAGATTTCCCAGGAGCTTGCTGACCCCCGTGGGCCATCACATGTGTTCCTGAAGTCCCATTATTCCTGCATGTTGGTTGTCTCTCCCACCCAGACCTCCACCTGCTCGCGATCCCTTATTTCGTCTTGTAATGGCTCTTCTTGCGGGAGATGATAGCATACCAATTCTCAAATATTAAAAAGGCTATTGTATAGGAAACAACACAGCCATGGAAAGAAGTTTCCAAAAGAGAGCGTTCAGTTCAATTAATGAGAGACTTTTTAGTAGCTAGAGGTGAACTCCCAAGAAACAGACTTTCTCCCAAAATTCACTGTTGTGTTCAGTTGTTAAGTCATGTCTGACTCTGCAACCCCATGGGCTGCAGCACACCAGGCTTTCCTGTCCTTCCCTCCTACATTAAACATCTTCAAATAGCTGGAGCAGAACCCCTGGATCATCAGAAGAGCATTCTGGAGAAGGCATCTGGGTTTTGAGACTGACCTCATACATTGTACTAAGCCCACGTTCTAAGTCTAAGACAGTGGTTCTCAGGTTGAGGTAGGGGCGAATTTGCTCCCCAGGGGAATTTTGAAATGTCTGAAGATGTTTTTGGTTGTCACGATGCTGCTGGCTTCTAGTAGCAGAGGCTGGGGGTGGCAGAGGGGGGATACCAAAGTCTTACAAAGCACAGGAGCCTCCCACAGCGACAAAGGACCCCATCCCCGAATGTCAGTAGTGCCAGGATTGAGCAGTCTGCTTTAGGATGTAATGAACCTCTTCTCTCAAACCTTTATAGGATGACACAGAAGATTTTTGTGTTCCCAAACTGTTGATTCTCAAGCACAAACAGACTCACAGACACAGAAAACAATCTTATGGTTACCAAAGGGGAAAGGTAGGAGGGGAGGGTTAAACTGGGAGTTTTGGACTGCCATATACCCATTACCATATGGAATAGATAACCAACAAAACCTACTATATAGCACAGGGAACTCAGCTCAATATTCTGTGATGACCTAAATGGGAAAAGAGTTTAAAAAAGAACAAATACATGTATATGTATAACTGAATCCCTTTGCTATTCACCTGAAAGGAACACGACATTGTTCATCAACTCCACTCCAATATAAAATTTAAAAACTTTTTAAACTTTTGATTCACTCCTTTTCCATCATCCTGCTGAATCCCATTAATGCACTGATGGAAGTGGAACAGGTTTCTCAGAGTGGCAAAGCCTTTTCCCATTCTCTCTCCTCCTCCTCTTGATTTTTATCCACTCTTCCTTTTATAGCAACTGTATATCATATTTATAGCATGTAACGTTTCAAGGTTACATCTGAGATGTCAAGTAAAAAAAAATGGCCTCTCCCTGGACCCTTTGAGATTTCTCTTCATTTGAGGAGACAGAGATTGACACATTGTGGGTCCGTTTCATTTTAGAAATAAGACAACAGGATGATTCATGAAGATAGAGTCCACCCAGCTGTACCTTCTAGACCTAGAATCTTGTCAGGTTGGCTGCATGGTGAGGCATTGTAGACACACTTGGTTGTTTTATATTCCATGGTCTTATAACAAAGTATTACTGTTTCAAAGATCCTTGTCACCTTGATCTGGAGCCCTGGGTGAAATTGTCTGACTTTAGAAACCACAGCTTTAGTGGGGCACATCTGTCTTCAACTTTCCAAGACTGACACCATTGGTGAGTGAGTCAGGATCTGGAGAAATCAAATATTTCTCAAGTAGAAGAAAAGTCATTCAGGGAACACACAAAACTAGACACTCAGAATGAAAATAAATTAGGTGGAAATGGACCCAACATACGTCTACAGGCAAAGAGGCTAGGAGTCATCCGTCCCAGCAAATAAGGCATCTTTCCTCCCAAACGTTTAGCCTAATGGATTTTTCCAAATCCTTGTCTTGCAGATTCTGTGGGTCAGCAAGACTGAAAAGACATACTACTTCAGTTTCCTTGACAACATACCTGTCTTCTTTCTTTCTCCTATCCCTTTTTATGTTCTTAAACCACCTTTGAAGAAACAATGACAACTAAATTATGCTATGGGAGGGGAGGTTTGGACAGGGAGGGTCCCTCCTTGGAAAGCCCAGGGGAAGTTTTGGCTACCACTCTATCTCACTGTGTGAACTGAGTGTTTGCAGAGAATTTACCACACCTGCTGACATAATTGTAGATTTGCCAGGGTGTATTTTTAGATGCTTTAGATACATGTGAGTGTGTGTACATACTCAAGTCAGCACTTTCAGTGCTGGAACTGGTGTGAAATCCAAGAAAAAAAAGAATGTCAAGGAGCCATCGTGTTCCTGAGGGTGTGAATTTCTCCTCTAGTCTGGAAACTTAATACTTAAATGCAGTTGACAGCAACAGGGAAGAAGAAGGCATCAGGACATTCTACAAGTGCAGGAGGTGCTTTGTGAGCTTATGGACTGTAGCCAGCCAGGATTCTCTGTCCATGGAATTTTTCAGGCAATGATTCTGGAGTGGGTTGCCATTTCCTTCTCCAGGGGACCTTCCCAACCCAGGGATCAAACCCTGGTCTCCTGCATTGCAGGAAAATTCTTTACCATGTGAGCCACCGGGAAGCCCATAGCAAGCGCAGGTCAGGGCAAGGCAACTTCTGGGCTGACTGCCTTGCCTTGCTTGGAGCTGGGATGTAATGCCTTGTTGATTAGTTTCCTGCGGCTGCCACGGGTTCGGCATGGAGCTGGTATGTGGTTCCATGGATCTCAGTGAGCTTTCCTTCCTGTTTCCTGCCCCTCCTCCTGGTTCTAATGAGTCCCTTAATATTACTCTTTTGAAGGCACTTATTTCACCCCCTTCCCTGATTTCCTTTGTGACATTGTTCTAGCTCTTAAATGGAGAATTCAACCGGAATCGAACTACTTTTTAGCAATTTCGTCTCAACTAGGAAAGAATGACCTACTTTTCTCTCTCTCTAGACTTTGGAATAGTCTGTTTTTTTTTTTTTTTTTTAAACATGATGAACAAACAGTGAAATGCATAGATCTTGAGTACCTCTTATAAACCAATTTTGACAACTGCTAACCAAAACATGAAGCTTCCCTGATGACTTAGCAGGAAAGAATCTGCCTGCCTGCAGGAGACACAGGTTCGATCCCTAGGTCCGGAAGATCCCCTGGAGAAAGAAATAGCAACCCATTCCAGTAGTCTAGGCTGGGAAATCCAGAGGTGCCTGGTGGGCTACAGTCCATGGGGATCACAAAAGAGGACACTTAGTGACTAAAAAAAAAAACAGCGAAGATACAGAATCTTTTGTTGTTGAAGTAAGTTGATTTACAATGTTGTGTAGTTTCTGATGTACAACAAAGTGATTCTGTTATATGATCCTATTTAATATTCTTTTCCATTATGGTTTACTACAGAATATTGACTATAGCTCTCTGTGCTGTACAGTAGGACCTTGTTGTTCATCTATTTTATATATAGTGGTGTGTATCTGCTAATCCCAAATTCCTAATTTATCCCTCCCCCATCCCACTTTTGCTTTTGGGAACCATAAATCTATTTTCTCTGTCTGTGATTCAGTCTCTATTTCATAAATAAGTTCATTTGTGGCATATTTTAGATTGCACAAATGTGATATTGTATGTATTTGTCTCTTTCTGACTTCAGTTCAGTTCAGTTCAGTCACTCAGTCATGTCCGACTGTTTGCGACCCCATGAATCGCAGCATGACAGGCCTCCCTGTTCATCACCATCTCTCGGAGTTCACTCAGACTCACGTCCATCAAGTCCGTGATGCCATCCAGCCATCTCATCCTCGGTCGTCCCCTTCTCCTCCTGCCCCCAATCCCTCCCAGCATCAGTCTTTTCCAATGAGTCAACTCTTCTCATGAGGTGGCCAAAGTACTGAAGTTTCAGCTTGAGCATCATTCCTTCCAAAGAAATCCCAGGGTTGATCTCCTTCAGAATGGACTGGTTGGATCTCCTTGTAATCCAAGGGACTCTCAAGAGTCTTCTCCAACACCATAGTTCAAAAGCATCAATTCTTTGGCGCTCAGCCTTCTTCACAGTCCAACTCTCACATCCAGATATGACCACAGGAAAAACCATAGCCTTGACTAGACGGACCTTAGTTGGCAAAGTAATTTCTCTGCTTTTGAATATGCTGTCTAGGTTGGTCATAATTTTTCTTCCAAGGAGTAAGCGTCTTCTAATTTCATGGCTGCAGTCACTATCTGCAGTGATTTTGGAGCCCCCAAAAATAAAGTCTGACACTGTTTCCACTGTTTTCCCATCTATTTCCCATGAAGTGATGGGACTGGATGCCATGATCTTCGTTTTCTGAATGTTGAGCTTTAAGCCAACTTTTTCACTCTCCTCTTTCACCTTCATCAAGAGTCCCTTTAGCTCCTCTTCACTTTCTGCCATAAGGGTGGTGTCATCTGCGTATCTGAGGTTATTGATATTTCTCCCGACAATCTTGATTCCAGCTTGTGTTTCTTCCAGCCCAGCGTTTCTCATGATGTACTCTGCATATAAGTTAAATAAGCAAGGTGACAATATACAGCCTTGACGTACTCCTTTTCCTATTTGGAACCAGTCTGTTGTTCCATGTCCAGTTCTAACTGTTGCTTCCTGAGCTGCATACAGATTTCTCAAGAGGCAGGGCAGGTGGTCTGGTATTCCCATATCTTTCAGAATTTTCTGACTTCACTTCATAGGATAATCTCTAGTTCCATCCATATTGCTACAAATAGCATTATGTCATACTTTCTCTGGGTGAGTAACTTCCATTTCAAGACACAGAGCTTCTCACATTGCTCCAGAAAGCTCCTTCATGCACCTTTGTAGTCAATGCATGCTTTCTCTCTTAGACTTAATCAGAGTGGATCTGATGTCTGACTCCATGGGTCAGCTTCTCCTGCCCATAGAATTCCATACCCGTGGCATCAGACCATACGCACCCTCTGTGTGTGACTTCTTTCACTCAGTGTGATGTTGATTTTGGTCCACCTTCTTGCACGCATCAGCAGTTCATTTCTTTTTACTGCTCAATACTGTTCCATTATGCGGATGTACCTTGGAAACCCAGACCGTTTCTAGTTTTGGCTATCTTGACAGAACCTGAAACAGTCTTTTAGTTGGTTTCCCTACACCTACACCAGCCTTCCCCCTTACTGTTTAGACTCTGTCCACAAAACAGGAGGGAAAGTGAGTCTTTAAAACATTAATATTAAAATATCTGATTATGCTACTCCTCTTCTTAAAATCTTCCCAGACTTCCTCGTCTCACTCAGACAAGCAAACCTAAAATCCTTTCCATAGCCAACCAGGCCCTACCTAATCTGGTCTCTCACTGGGTTCCACCCTCCTCTCCTGTTGCTCTCCATCTAGCTTATTCTGTGCCATCTGCACTGACACTCTGGCCATTATGTGTTAGCAGACCAGGGAGGTTTCTACCCCAGGACCTTTGTGCACGCTATTCTTTCTGCCCAGAATGCTCTTTTCACATAGAGCCACAGGACTCAACCCTTCCTGTCATTCAAGTTTCAGCCTATTAGAGAACTCTTCTCTGACAACAGCATCTGAAATGGACTCCACTGGCCTTTCTGTCTAGACCTTCACTGTCCATAAAGTAACCACTAGCCACACATCTCTAATTAATAAAGACTCCTTAAAGTTTAAAACACAGGCTCTCCATTGCACTAGGTACGTGTCAAGTGTTTAGCAGCCTCACGTACAGTGGTAGACAGATAAATGTTTACAGCTGACTGTCTCTTGGGGAAAAAACAAAGTCCTGATTGGTAGTACTTGCCAATTCATATGGTGTAAATACTCTCACCATAGTTGATGGCTGTATTTATGGGATATTACTCAACCATAAAAAAAGATTGAAATTGAGCCATTTGTAGAGATGTGGATGGACCCAGAGTCTGTCATACAGAGTGAAGTAAGTCAGACAAAGAAAAACAAATATTGTATATTACCACATGTATGTAGCCTATTTGCAGGGCAGGAATAGAGTTGCTGACATGGGGAACAGACATGAAGGGAAGGGGAGAATGGGACCAACTGGGAGATCAAGACTGACGTATATCCACTACTATGTGTAAAATATTGATAGTTAGTGGGAACCTGCTGTATAATACAGGGAGCTCAGCTGGGTGCTCTGTCATGACCTAGATGGGTGGGACTGGGGTGGGGAGGGGTGTGAAAAGGAGGTCCAAGGGGGAAGGCATATATGTATACCTATAGCTGACTCACTTCATTGTGTAGCAGAAACTAACACAACATTGCAAAGCAACTATACTCCAGTTTTTTTAAAAAAGATGACTGTATTTACCCACTGAAGGAAAGTTACAGGGCTCACAATAGCCTGGAGTTAAAACGCCCCTCCAGCTCCTCCCCACCATTCTGTGCAAAACAAAGAACTCTGTCACCCAAAGAGAAAAATGTACATTAAGGTTGATTACGCCCAGCTCCCAGCTGGTCCCAGCTTCTGGCCGATCTCCAGAATTCCTTGCCGCAGCAGTTTAAGAGATAACTAATCCGAACAATCTTGGAAAAGAACTGGCCCCCTTAAGACAGCAGATTTCCACATATATGTCTCTATGTACTCACTCTTTTCTTGGGTTAATGCAGCAGCTCACTAATCTGACTGCTAACCCTTCTCACCTCATTAAAGTGATCTGTTCCTGTAAAGAGTCGGTCTTGTTCTTTTTCCAAACCTTACCTTTTCTAACTCCCTTACCCTATCTACACTCACTGCTTGCAAATCGTTAACTAGTGGATACCATATCGAACAGTGCAGACTATTTCATCATGTGAAGAAGGCTTGTTAGGCAGATGTCCTTTGACTGTTAAGCTTGATTGACAGATGGATCAATTGATTGTGTTTATGATCACCTGCCAACTTAAGTATTTATATATATTTGTTTATGATCCGCTCCAACAGCTAGAAGCCCATTCCCCGCAAATTGCAGAAATCTTGTCTGCAACACTGAGGACACAGAGGGCTCTTAATATATATTTATGGAATGAATGTTTGAGCTTCAGCAAGTCCTTTTCCAAACAAAACCAAAAAGATCTGTATCAGAGTAGTTTTTATAAATAAAATTCTCTTTTCAGTTTTTATCTGAGTGCCATTTGTCCCATTGATGAAGGCTACAGTTCATCATGAACTGAACTGTCTGAATTCACAAACACTTGTTGAGGATTAGGGTCAATAGCCTTCAAGGCTGTTAACTCAATGTACCTTGGAGAGCTCCAAACCACACAGTTCCTTGAAAAGACCAAGAACTTAGAGGCGCAGGGTTGGTCCCTCAAAGAGCAGATGCCTGGTTTCAGCATTCCCCTCCCCAACTTTTCCTCCCTCCTGCATCTCCTTCCCATCAGCACTTTCTCTAAGCATGTTTTCCTGCTGTGTGAGGGTTGCCAAGGCTGATGTTGACATCATAAAGTGATGGAGCTGCAGCTCCTCATTCCAGCTCATCTTTCATTGCCTCCTTGCTGGCTGTGCTCACACTGATGTCAGGAGGAAAAGAAGAGAGAAAAGGAGAAGAAAAGCATCAGAGAATAAAGCTGAATGAGACATGGTCCCTTGTCGTGGATTGTGTACAGTAGATCATAACTGCTATAGCACCAAGACCCCACCGGCTGCTGTCATGGCACCTGTGGATGGATGTTGAGCTGAGCGATTGTGAGAAGAGTGTGGGGCATGCTCATGAGAGATAAACACAAGCTAGTACTAACAAAAATCACATGTACTAGAATATGTAAAATCTTTGTATTATGAACATGTTAGGCATGATGGGTAGGGTACCCAAAAAGCAGGCCTTTGTAAAGGGCCACTGAGGGAACAGGGTGGTAACTGGGATTTTTTTTTTACAACATCCTGAAACATGACTTTTGAGCAAACAAACAATCTAAAGAACCTAGAGACCTGTATTTATACTCTACCAAGATTGTAGTGTTTGAAAGTGTGTAATGACCCTCAAAGGACTGGGTACCATCACCTTACTGTCTAAGACTGGATGTTCTCATTTTATCCATTCTTTCTAAATAGAATTCTAATAAGGGGATGAAGTGTGGAGCCCTAAGAATTAATGGAAAGCGGATGGAGAAGAAAGAAAAGAAAAACATCCAAGCGGTTGTTTGGGGGAAAGAAAGTCCTTATATCTCGGTGATATAAGTTCCCTTAATCAAATGCCCATGAAAGAGAACAGTTTCTCAGCCAAGAGCTTGGCGTTGCCTCAAGAACCAGCTCAGGTCAAGGTGATTTCTAGAACTCACCTTGTATTTGGCTTATGTAGAAACTAGCCCGACTCTTCAGTGGGTCCACTGACCTTATGTCTCAGTGGAATCAGCTAGAGGCAAGGTTAGTGGATGCCCTAAGTCATTCTCTATGAGATCCAGAGTGCTTTGTGATTGTCACATCGAATAATGGCAGATACAACAAATTCTCTTTATCTAGAATATCTGGAGCTACTTTACAGTGTATACACCTACTGGTCACCTCTAAATCACAAATCAGCCACAGTGTAAAAAGCCTAAGTAGTGGAGTGGAAAGAAAATTGAATATAAATCAGGAGAATGGAGTTTCAGAACTAGCTCTGAAAAAAGAAAAGAAACGGAAAGAAAGAACTAACTCTGGCCCTATCTGATGATGATATTCTATGATCCAGAGTGCTTGTGATTGTCACATCGAATAATGGCAGATACAACAAATTCTCTTTATCTAGAATATCTGGAGCTACTTTACAGTGTATACACCTACTGGTCACCTCTAAATCACAAATCAGCCACAGTGTAAAAAGCCTAAGTAGTGGAGTGGAAAGAAAATTGAATATAAATCAGGAGAATGGAGTTTCAGAACTAGCTCTGAAAAAAGAAAAGAAACGGAAAGAAAGAACTAACTCTGGCCCTATCTGATGATGATATTCTAGCAAAGTTCCTAAGTCCCCATTGCTATCTCGGAATCTGTACAATAAAGATAATAGTATCTGGTCCTTCTGTCCAATGAGATCACTTATCAAAGCTAATCATCATTTTCCTTTAGTGATTACTTAATACCAGGGACTCTCACTGCCTTATGTCATTTAGCCATAAGAACTCTTCCAGTTAAAAGACCCAGTTTTCAGATGAGAGAACCAAGAGTGACTTTTGATGACTTAGCTGCAGAGTGCAGTTAGTTAAATGTGGAGCTGATATCCAGCCCAACACTGACTTTCAAGACAGTAATTTTTTTTTTCTTTTGGATAGTCAAGCAATTTATTTATTTATTTATCTGACATGGATTTAGCTCTTTCTTTCAGCTTTATTTATTTGTTTCATTGGAGTATCATTGCTTGACAATGTTGTGTTAGTTTCTGCCGTACAGCAGCGTGAATCAGCTCTATGTATACACATATCCCCTCCCTGTTGAGACTCCCTCCCACTTCCCCCCAACCCAGCCCTCTAGATCGGCACAGAGCACGGAGCTGAGCTCCCTGCGCCATGCAGTAGTTCCCCAGTAGCAAGCTATTTTGCATATAGTAGCGTATATATGTTAGTGCAACGCTCTCACTTCGCCCCAGCCTCTCCTTTCCCCTTCCTGTGTCCACCAGCCCATTCTTTACGCCTGCATCTTTATTCCTGCCCTGCAAATAGGTTCATCAGTACCACTTTTCTCGATTCCACATAAAAGCATTAACCATAGTGTTGTTCTGTTGAGGAAGTGGGAGGGGAGTAGAAGGAAGGCGTGATGAGAACCCATGAGCCAAACAAAACAAACTGTACCATTTTAGTGACATTTGTTATCATGGATAAGGAGTAGGAACGTTGGTTGTCTCGAACCTCCTTTTTTTTCTTAGAAAACAGCTTTGAAGTTGATGGATTTGGCTGCAGCTGAACATTGTGGGCATCGTAAGAAGCTCAGAATTAGCAATTGATTCTGCCTATGACCTTAGCTTCAAACCACCCTGCCTTGTTCAGCCAAGAGCAGCACATATGTTCCCAGCAGCGTCTGCTGGCTGATTGTACCCAGAGGAGTGAGGGTCACCTGGAGATTAGTCCCCACACTGAGTCTGCGACTTCTTTTTGGCTCATATTTAAATTTTAAACATCCAGATCTCCTCCCTGAGAGTGGCAGGTGCTCAAGAAGCTTTCCTTTAACTACGTGGGGTCTTTTTACCTTGTCATCGACTAGCTCCTGTTGCAGCTCAGATCCTGGTGTGCTTGACCCTGACCTCTGTGCCTCACCTGTGAGCTCATCCTTGTCTTTTAGACATAGCACTCATTTACATCATGCTCCTGGACTGCCTTTCTGGCTCCTTCTCCAAGGCTTTGGGTTGTATGAGTGTCGCCAGCTCTCCCCTTCTGATGTCCTCCAGCCGTCAGCTTTACCGTGGCTGTGCTCCCATTGGCTACCTGCCAATGACCTTTGTGGTTCTTCTGATCCCCTCTGGGGGGTGTTTTAGATGGAGCCTTCCAGACCAGAGGTTCTGCATTCTTCTCAATCACCCTCATGGTCTCTGGGCTAACTCATAAGGATCTATAAGTTCTATAAAGATCTAAAATTTGTGTGTTGTTATGTTGATGAAATGATCGCCTCATATAACTGTAATCTCTTTAAAAGCAGAAAAGTGAAAGTTGCTCAGTCATGTCTGACTCTTTCTGACCCCTGGACTATAGAGCCCATGGAATTCTCCAGGCCAGAAAACTGGAGTGGGTAGCCTTTCCCTTCTCCAGGAGATCTTCCCAATCCAGGGATCGAACCCAGGTCTCCTGCATTGCAGGCAGATTCTTTACCAGCTGAGCCACAAGGGAAGCTCAAGAATACTGGACTGGGTAGCCTATCCCTTCTCCAGTGGGTCTTCCTGACCCAGGAATCAAACCAATGTCTCCTGCATTGCAGGTGGATTCTTTACTGAGCTACAAAAGCAGAAACCTTTATATATATTGCTTACTAGTTTCTATAAAATAGAATTCTGATGATCTGGAACAAGACAAGGATGTCCTCTCCCTCAGTTTCTATTCAACATCGTAGTATAGGTTCCAGCCAAGGCAATTAGGCAGGAAAAAGAAATAAAAGCTATCCAAATTGGAAAGGAAGGAGCAAAATGATCTCAGATGTGATCAGATGGCTTGATGATGTATGTAGAGAATGCTAAAAAAAATCAATTTAAAAAATTATTAGAACTAATAAAAGTGTTCAGCAAAGCAGCAGGATACAAGATCAATATTTAAAAATGTATTTCTGCACCCTAGCAGTGAGCATCGGAAAAGAAATTAAGGAAATGATTCCATTTACAATAAATAGCATCCAAAAAATGCCTAGGGATATATTTTTAAAAGAAGGGCAAGACTTGTGCTCTGGGAACTACAAAATCTTGTTGAAAGAAGTGAACATATACATGAATAAATGCAAAGACATCCCCCATTCTGGAACTGTTATTAAGATTACAATGCTCCCCCAAACTGATCCAGAGATTCAGTGCAATTCCTGTCAAAATCCCAGCTGCCGCTTTTCAGAAACTTTCAAACCCAACTTAAAATTCATATGGAAATGCGAAGGAACCAGAATAGCCAAAATAATCTTCAAAAAGAAGAAGAAATCTGGAAGGCTTGTACCTCCTAATTTAAAAACGCTTAACACAAAGCTTCAGTAAGTTTCGTAACACAAGAACTATGTGGTACCAGCGTAAAGGCAGACATACAGATGGATGGAATAGAATTGAGTCCAGAAATAAACCATGTGTTTATGGTCAACTGATTTTCAACAAGGGTGTCAAGACAGTTCCATGGGGAAACATGTCTTTCAACAAATGGTGGTGTCCTCAGGCCAAAGAACATTCCCTCATCTGGTACCTCTGATGGTACCAGTGATCGTTAATTTTATGTGTCAGCTTGACTTGGGCCAAGGGATGCCCAGACAAGGGCCTGGAGTGTTTGTGATGGTGCTTCTAAAGGAGATTAGCCTCTGAATGAGTAGAAACAGTAACGAAGACCCATCCTCAGCAATGTGGGTGGGTACCATCCAATACATTGAGGGCTCAGATAGAACAAACAAATGGAGAAAGGGAGAATTCCCTTTCTGTCTTCTTCAGCTGGGATGTCTATCTTCTCCTGCCCTTGGGCATCAGAGTTCCTGATTCTCTGACCTTTGGACTGTTGGAAAAGATGCCGCCACCACAGCACCCCCAGGCTGTTAGACTCAGACTGTGTTGGGCTGGCTTTTGTGATTCTCCAGCTTGCAGAGGGCAGACAGTAGAACTTCTGTCTCCATCATTGTTTAGGCCAATTCCCGTAGTAAATCTCTTGTAAATCTCTATCTAGCCTATTAGTTCTTTGCCTATGAAGACCCCCCAATAGATCCGCAAATGGGTGACACCACCCACAGAGCCCCCGACACTTGTGGAGGAGGGCTTGGCAGCCTCTGCCTAAGCTGAAATGCTGTCTTCTTTTGCATAGAAAACACGAGCCCATCGAATTCTACTCTGTTCTCCTGAGTGCTCCACGTTCGTTCCACTTAACCAGTCACGGAGCATTTTAGAAGGCTCTGTCAATCAGAGGCTGGAATAATAGCACTGCCATTACCTCAAGCATTGTTGAAACATGAAGGATAAAATGTGTCTCATTATTCAGGTTCTCAGAAGTGATGGCATCAAGCCAGAATGGTCCCATTAACTCTCAAGGCCTTACTTTTGATGCTCTCCACCTTTAAATAATAATTTCTTCTCAAGGAAGGGAAGAAAAGTTGAAGGCTATCATTGACCTCAAAACAGCAGAGTTTCTCACATCTGAGGAAGCATTTATCTGCAGATGAGGCTTTTGTAGTTTCTCTGATGAGAGTCTGATGTATAGTTTTTAGAGTCAAGAAAATTCACTTTTGATTCGAAACAATGAAGAATTCAAAAATGCAGGCAAGGAACAGAAGTTTCTGGTCTTGTTGGGAATAGCCAGATGACACCTTTGGGGGCCCACTTCCTACTAAGTTCCGCAGTAGTTTTGCAGTCTACTTTACTTTTTGCTTCCAGTAGACCACTTATGTATGCATTAGTAGATGTATCTATAAAGTAAGGAATTGAGCTAGACTGTATATCTTATGATTCTGAACTTTAGTTTTCAGATCTTTTTATATTAGCATAAGTCTTAGTTTGGTACATTAAAGCTACAACAATAATAGCAATAGCTAACATTTATTTCTTGGGCTCCAAAATTACTGTGGATGGTGACTGCAGCCATGAAATTAAGGGATGCTTGCTCCTTGAAAGGAAAGCTATGACAAACCTACACAGTGTATTAAAAACCAGAGATATCTGTTTGCCAACAAAAGTTCGTGTAGCCAAAGTTATGGTTTTTCCAGCAGTCATGTACAGATGTGAGAGTTGGACCATAAGGAAGGTTGAGCACCAAAAAATTGATGCTTTTGAACAGTGGTTGCTGGAGAAGACTCTTGAGCATCCCTTGGACTGCAAGGTCAAGCCAGTCAATCCTAAAGGAGATCAACCCTGAATATTCATTGGAAGGACTGATGCTGAAGCTGAAGCTCCAATACTTTGGTCACCTGATGCAAAAACTTGACTCACTGGAAAAGAACCTGATGCTGTGAAATATTGAAGGTTAAAAGGAGAAGGAGGTGGCCAAGGATGAGATGGTTAGATAGCACCACCAACTCAATGGACGTGAATTTGAGCAAACTCTGGGAGATAGTGGAGAACAGAGGAAACTGGTGTGCTACCGTCCATGTGGTTGCAGAATCAGACATGACTGAGCAACCGACAACAACAAGAGCATTTATTGAGTGATTACATTACTTACTGTATTCCTTTTGGTCCCCTCATCAGTGCTCTGAGTAGGTTCTGTCATTCACTCCATCACACAGATGAAGACATGGGGGCTCAGACAGGTTTGTATTTTCGCCCAAGAACACCCACCTATTAAATGTCAGAGCTGGCATTCAAACTTAGATCTAACTACCAAGTCTTGACTGTGGTCTAATTATCTACTGCTGTTGAGCAAGTCATCCAAAACTTAGTGGCTCACAACAGTGCAATCATATTATCATCTCCCGTGGTTTATGTGGGTTGGGAATTTGGGAGAGGCTTGGCTGGATGGCTTAGCTCATGGTTCCGCTTCAGTGGCTGGAGCTAGACCACTATAGTTGGGAACTACTGGGCTCTCCCCTCCCTCTCTTCCCTCCTGTTCACCAAGGGCTCCAAGAGCAAGTGAACTCAGGGACAAATTAGAATCTAATACCATACATGGTGTGTGTGTGTGTGTGTGTGTGTGTGTGTGTGTGTGTGTGTGTGTGATGGAATACTACACAACCATGAAAAAGAACGAAAGCGTGCCATTTGCCACAACATGGATACAACTAGAGATTATCATACTAGGTGAAGTCAGCTAGAAAGAGAAAGATAAATACCATATGATATCACTTACATGCGGAATCTAAAATATGACACAAATGAAGCTGTCTATGAAAAAGCAACAGAACCGTGGGCATAGAGAAGAGACTGGTGCTTGCCAAGGGTGTGGGGTTGTGGAAGCAATGAAGTGGGAATTTGGGGTTAGCGGATGAAAGCTTTTATATATAGAATGGATAGCCAACAAGGTGCTACTGTATCACATGGGGAACTACATTTGATATCCTGTGATAAGCTATCACGGAAAAGACTATGAATAAAGAATGTATATAGGCTTCCCTGGTGGCTCAACCAGTAAAGCATCTACCTGTGATGCGGGAGACCCAGGTTTCGTCCCTGGGTCAGGAAGACCCCCTGAAGAAGGGAATGGCAACCCACTCCAGTATTCTTGCCTGGAGAATCCCATGGACAGAGGAGCCTGGTGGGTTACAGTCTGTGGGGCTGCAAAGAATCGAACATGACTGAGTGACTAAACAACAACAAAATGTATAACTGGGTCACTCTATAGTAGAAATTAACACAATATTGTAAGTCAGCTTTACTTCAATAAAGATACATTGATAAGAATCAAATAATCTTTTGAATCTGCTTCTGTTTCATAGTTAAGTTCATTTGTGTCATATTTTAGAGCCCACATTCAAGTGATATCATGTGATACATGTTTTTCCCTTCCTGACTTCCCTTAGTATAATCTCCAGTTACATCCACATTGCTGAGAATACTGGAGTGGACAGCCATTCCCTTCTCCAGGGGATCTTCCCGACCCAGGGATCAAACCCAGGTCTCCCCCATTTGCAGGCAGATTCTTTACCATCTGAGCCACTGGGGAAGCTCTGTTTTCTTCGTTGCCCTAAGACAGAACAAGCAGAACACCAGTGACGACTTTGTAGGTGTAACTGTGACCTGGATGTCTCAGTAAGACTGTGTTCTGGGACTTCTTCCAAAGCTGGAAGGAAAAGAACACTTTCTTTCCACCAGGATTATGAATGAGTGGCTGCCAGATTCCTGCCTCCTAGAAAGATCATGCCCTAATGCCCATCCAGCGGAGAACAGGGTCAGGAGAAAGAACTCAGTCTTCATGTTTTGCTGGGCTCTGCTTTTTCCTTAAATCTATCTTCACTGGGCTTCTGATGCTTTGTTGTTATTGTTTAAGTCACTCAGTCATGTCTGACTCTTTGTGATCTCGTGGACTGCGCCCTCCAGTCTCCTCTGTCCATGGGATTTCCCAGGCAAGAATACTGGAGTGGCTTGCCATGCGCTCCTCCACAGGATCTTCCCAATCCAGGGATTGAACCCGAGTCTCCTGCTTGGCTGGTGGATTCTTTACCACTGAGCCACCAGGGAAACTCTCTAATGCTTACAACCCCCCCAAATTTCCCTGCAACACAGGATGCCCCCCCACCCACCGTGGGTGACCCCTGCCTGTTTTACGTTTTATTCCTTTCCTTCCATACTTCACCTGGAGACCTAATTGTACTTGAGAAATGTCAGACCACACTGAAGAGGAATGTGATAATAAGATTTTAGGATCAAGAGAAAGAAGAAACGGAAACCCTTGCAATTGTGTGTGACTATTTGTACAGGCTGTTTCTTTTTATAAGACCAAACCAACCCTCAGGCTGTGTCTTTCAGATGAGAACCCAAAGGACAGGATTTCTCTCAAGGCATCGTCTGCCTGCTTCATTTCCTCGGATTATCTTTTAGAAAAAACTCCAGAAATGTTGGTGAGAAATCTTTGAAAAATCTCCGACTTTTACAGAGATGGGCTATGACTCAGAGCTGCTGTCTGTTTCTTTCTTGGGCTGCTTTTCAGAGATGCCAACTCAGCCAGCCATCCTAAGTCATCAGATCCTTTAAACATTTTATATGTTTCGAAAGGTGTGGAAAAAAAAAAAAAACCACCCTCTTCTGCTGACAAATCCATGATAAAGTGAACAAGCTCTGCTAGGAGCATGTTTTGAAGGAGAAAGGCACTCCCGAGGCTGCCTGTTTCTCCATGAGTGATTGAACATATTGATTATGGGCTGGGAAATAGAGGAAATGACAGACTATCATTAGAGATGATGAAACTTACTACTTGTAGTGCTAACTGTCTTAGGGCATTTGGGTACCAACGTATTGTCCCATCTCTGAATATTTGCGGGATGTGAACGGTGCTGCAGCTCCATCAGTTTTGATAGCCCTGCTTTGTCTGTGAATGAGCCCCTTTTGTGACCTTTGAGACGCAGAGTTCATGACTGTTTTGTCCTCTTGACAACAGGTGCAGGAAAACGATGTCAGGTGTCAGGGGCTTTGGAGCCTGGGCATCCCAGAGCATGGCTCCTGCCTTGGTCTGGGTGCATAGCTTCTTCCTGTGGTCACCACAAATGTTCTGCTTCACTCTCCAGCCTCGGCGCAGAGTGGACCTGGCTCTGATCACCCCGAGGACCTCCTTGTGTGGAATTCCCTTGTACCTAGTCCCCCTGCTACCTATGAAGCTCTCCTCTGCTCCCCATTCTCCTTCTGAAGAGTAGATGCTCATGTCAACCGAGTGCCACTCCAGCTGGTGGTTCCTGTGTCCCCCTCCCTCTTTCCTGTACCATCTGGGCTGGAATATGAGACCCGATCAGCTGGGCGCTGGCATGCCCTCCCTCCAAGGCTGCCTGTGAGCCCAGCTGGTGTCCATTCCCATCCCAAAGGGCTGATTCACCCCCATCTCAGATGGTTTTACACTGGCTGACTTTTTGGAGTTGTCAACCAGCTCAGAGCCTGATGGGAGATTAAAGAACTTTTTTTTTTTCTCTTTGGGTTTGTGTTGTAAACCAATGTTTATACCAAACCTTTCTGTACCAATAAATTTCCAATTGAAACATCTGCCTCTCAAATCTTGATATGGGACTCGGTTGGTTTCTAAAATTCTTTCCATGTGCTTATTTAGTTCTTAGGAGCCTTTTACCCATGTGTCACACACCTACAGAAGAGTGCACCAATTTTTAGGTGAGCAGCTTCCAATTTTTGTAAAGTGCACTCATGTGTAACCAGAATCCAGTGCAAGATACAGAATGTTGCTAAGCCTCCAAAGTCACTCACACTCCTTCAGATCACTTCCCATTGCTCCCCTCATGTACCTGTCAAAGTAACCATCAGTGTACTTTTTCTCTCCCGGTTTTATAGGGATATATATAATTGACATACAGCCCTGTATAAGTTTAAAGTATATAGCATACCACCTCATGAAAGAAAGTCTGAGCACAGGAGGAGAAGGGGGTAACAGAGGATGAGATGTTTGGATGGCATCACCAACTCGATGGACATGAATTTGAGCAAACTCTAGGAGATGGCAAAGGACAGGGAAGCCTGGCGAGCTGCAGTCCATGGGGTCGCAAAGGTCGGATAGACTGAGCGACTCAAGAACAACACAGTATATCACAAAACAATTCCCACAATAAGTTTGGTGAACATCCATCATCTCATATAAACAGAGAATTTAAAAATGGAAAGAAATTTTTTGTGTGTGATGATAACTCTTGATTTACCTGTCTTAACTTTCAGATGTGGCATATAGCAGTGATAATTACATTTGTCATGACTTATATTCCCTAGTACTTATAACTGGAAGTTTGTGCCTTTTGATCTCCTTCATCCAATTCCCCCTTCTTTCAATCCCCTACCCTTCTCTCTGGGAACCACAAATCCAATCTCTTTTCTATGACTTTGTTAACACGACAAGCAAAGTTGTTTCCTGGTATACAGGAAACAGTTGATTCCTGGTCTGCAACTTGGTGAGTCAGTATTTCCATACATTTCAAAACAATCATTGCAGTAAGTCTAGTTCTCATCATACAGAGATATTACATTATTATTGACTCCATTCTCTATACTGTACACTTCATCCCGTGATGTATTTCTTTTAATAAGTGAAAGTCTGTGCCTCTTAATCTCCTTCACTCACTTCTCTCCTCTCCCCACCCTCCTCCCTTCTGACAGCCACCTGTCTGTTCTCTGTATCTATGACTCTGCTTTGGTTTTAGTATGTTTGTTTATTTGTCCACAGAAAAGTGAAGCCATACAGTATTTGCCTTTCTCTGTCTGACTTATTTCACTTATTGTAACACCCTCTGTGTCCATCCATGTTGTCCCAATGTATTTAATTGCTTCTGTGTATTGGCTATTCCGAATAATGCTGCAGTGAACATTAGGGGTGCATATATCTTTTCAAATTTGTTTTTTCATTTTTGTGTTCTTCAGCGAAAGTAACCATTGTTGTAAAGAAAACTTAATGCAAGTGGTAGAATCTCCTTTTCAAGAAGTATTAATCAATAATCACATGAGTATAGTTAAAACTTATTGAAAGCTGGGAATTCCCCAGCAGTCCAGTGGTTAGGATTCCAGGCTTCCACTGTGTGGGTCACGGGTTTGATTCCTGGTTGGGGAACTAAGATCTTGTATAGCAAGGTGTGGCTGGGAAAAAAAAAAAAAACAACTTCCTAAGATCTTTCTATGTGGCAGATTTTGCAACCACAATATAAATTAACTCATTTTATCTTTATAGTCATTCCATGGCATACGTTATGATATTATTTTTGTCATTAGCCTCATTTAATAGAAAAGGAGACAGATGCAAGAAATTGTCCTATTTTCCCTCTGGCTTTTTAAACTAGCTTCACAACATTTAAGAGATTTTATTTTATTAAAATATCTATCTTATATCTCTTTCCTTTTAAGTAAACTTGTAATTCTATTTATTCTTAGTTTTTTTGGCAATTAAAGAATTGATACATTTGAGAGGTAATAAGAACTCCCTAGAATATTTGTAGTCATCCAATCAAATATTGAAAAATGGGTACTTCCCTGGTGGTCCAGTGGTTGAGCATCCGCCTGTCAGTGCAGGGGACACGAGTTCAACCCCTGGCCCAGGAAGATCCCACATGTCACAGGCCAACTAAGCCAGGGCCCCACAACTACCGAGCCCAGGCTCTAGAACTGGAGAGCCACAACTGCTGAGCCAGCAAGCTCCAGAGCCTGTGCGCCTCAACAAGAGAAGCCGCCACGATGAGAATCCCATGCACTTCCTCCCAGAGGAAGCCCACACACAGCAGCAAAGAACCAGCGCAGACAAACATCTGTAAAACTTGAAAAGAGAAAGAAGGATCTCCACTAAACTGGATGCTGATATACCAGAGGAAGATGTTGATGGAAAACACCCAGAGTCAGACAAGAAAAGCCTTTAATCGTGGATGTTTCATGAGACAGTCAGGTCAACTCCAGTTCATCCTGCAAGGCTGACTCCCACCTCGGCCCCCCAGTTTTCCCTCAGAGAGAATCCCGTGGTACCCTGTATTTCTGCGTCACAGAATTGCCTGCCAACATAGTTGAGTTTCGTGGTTATTGTCTCCCAACATGAAGCAAAGGTTTTGAGGGCAGGCTTTCCGGCTGACAGTTCCCCTCTGCCAATCTGGTACCCAGGTTACCTTGGAGCTTTGGGAGATGTCTATGGGATGAATGCATGAGAGTGAGAAAGAGGATGAGAGAGGAGAGAATCACGGGCTGATTTGAGTGTGTGAGAACCAGGCCAATTCACCATGGAACATCCATGACTCACCCATCTCACAGCTAGTGGTTTGGAGAACGAGGTGGCCAAGGACCCTGCAGGGAGATGTTCGAAAGGAGGTTAGATGGTTGGGAGGGCCCCATCCTGCTCAGAGGCTTCATGGGATATTTTGTGATAATCCTTCTTCAAAATAAGGCTGATGAGGCTTTCTGTACCATGTCACAGACCTGAGAACATTTTCTTGCTAAAAAAGATCATATTCTGTTATCAGCAGGTCAAACAGAATGGCTCTCTCCCCATTCCTGGTTGGTTTTTTTTTTAGATATTTTTTGATTTGCACCATGTTTAAAGTGCACGTTAAAGTAACACATTCTATTGAATTTGTTACAATATTGCTTCTGGTTTATGTTTTTGTTTTTTAGCCAGGAAGCATGTGGGATCTTAGCTCTGCTACCAGGGGCTGAACCTGTACCACCTGCTTTGGATGGGGAAGTCTTAACCACTGGATGAGCAGGGAAGTCCCTCCGCTTTCCTGTTCTGTCACATTTTCATTACACCTTAGTCTTCACTGATGAACAAAAAAAGAGTAGATGGAGGCCTAGTGAACATTATAGGAAGGCTAGAAATTGTTATTAGGATGCTAGCTGGCACTCTTGAGATGGGTCTTCTGTCTGGACCCATAAAGAGGATGCTGATGCAGGGGCGGCTGGTGTTGATGTACTCACTGTGGCAGTGTGGGGAAAGAGTAGGGCTCCTGGGTCAGTTTTCCTCCTTTACCTGGTATTTATCAACTTCTTTTTGTTTTGTAACTTACTCTTGAAATCTGGGATCCCTCTTGGTTGATGGGTCCCCAAAGCAACCACCCTTTGAACACATTTCCAGGCAGAGAAAACAGCAACCAAAAAAGACATCAGGCACCTGGCGAGCTATGATGCATTCGGCCATGAGACACGAATCTTCACTGATTTAAAATAAATAAATGCATGTCAAGATGTGGGTGCCTTCCACCCTGTATCTTTTGCCCAGGCTAATGTCTCTCATATGTTATCTAGGTAAGCCCGTTCTGATTTCCGCCTCACCCCCCGCCTTTGTAAATTCCCGGAGCCTGTCATCCAGAAGGTTCATCTTGCATTTTCTGCATCGCCGGAGTTGCTTGGCAGAGAACCCAAAGCTCTCTGGCTCCGGGCCGGCTTCCATCAGATGGATGTGACCCTGGAAACCATAGTTTCCACTGAGTTGCCAGAGGGGGCAATGAGGCAGGATGGTTGTGGGGCTCTCCCCGAACAGGATTAAAGGACCTTGGCAGGCTCTGGGATGCTGAGAGGAAGAGAACCGTGGGTGGGCATAGGATGCCCCCTGAGACATCCCTCGCCAGGCAGCTGGCAAGCACTCTTAGCCAGGCTTGCTGTCTCTTTCTCCCCAGACTGGAGAAGGCCTGTGACTTGATCCTCTGTGACCCACTGACCCATCTGTGCCCACGTTGCATCCCAGTAGCTCCCTGTTGCCTTTCTGCTGGCCCATGGTTGTGCTCTTCTGGGTCCTGCTAGCAGACCCCCTCCCTGGACAGGTAGACAGCCAAGGAGATGGGGTAGTGAGTCATAGACACCTGGCCTGGCGTTTGACCAAGGGTTTCCACAGGTGATTGATGGCTGGGGTGAGAGGGGTCCGGCCATGCTCCCCACTGGGCGGGACCCTGCCTGTCATACCCCCTGGGCAGCTGGTGCTCATCTCGACTCCCAGGCTCACCTGCTCGTGTGCATTCATCAGATACTTGGGAAGCACCTGCCCCCATGCCATGACTCTCTATGTCATCATTTTGTGAAAAATGAAAAATATTTCAGAGGTCATCACAATGTGAAAAGACAAAGAAAAGTCCTTTTCCCCCTTCTCTCTGTGTAGCCGTCTCCAGACCATCCCCACACCCCTGACCACCCCCCCCCCAGGAGCTTATCATAAACCTTCCCTGCATCTTCCAGTTTTTAAAATAATTTTATTTACTTATTTTTGGCTGTGCTGGGTCTTCATTGCTGTGCGGGCTCTTCTCGAGTTGCGGGGACTGCTCTCTAGTTGCAGTGGCTTCTCACTGCGGTGTCTTCTCTTGTTGCAGAGCACAGACTCTGGAGTGTCTGCAGCTTGGACTCTGGAGACTCTGGAGTATCTGCAGCTTCAGTAGCTGCAGCATGTGGGCTCTAGAGCACAGGCTCAGGAGTTGTGGTGCACCAGCTTAGTTGCTCTTCGGTCTATGAGATATTCCTGTCCCGGGGATGAAGCCCATGTCCCTGCATTGGCAGGCAGACTCCCAACCACTAGAGCACTAGGGAAGTCGCATGCCTCCGTTTTTGAAAAGTCAAAAGCCAAGAGTGTGTGGTTGTCTGAATTCTCGGTCCAACATCATTGAACAAGCCTACACACTGAACCCCAGCTGAACCAAGCAGTAGTATAGGCGTTGAGATCCTGCCAAGTGCTCTCAATGCTGGTCTATTGTCAGGGCAGGATACACAGTAATGACTCAATACAGGAGGAACAGGAAGAGGGAGGGCCCCAGAGGAAACGTGATGTAGAAGGGGAGACACAGAGGTGGGTGGACATAAGCAGCGCCCAGTGCTGTCATTGCCTCTCAGAGGAGGTGACGTTTGTGCGACACCTGCCCATGGGGGAAAAGACAGTTCCAGGCAGAGGAAACAGCAAATGGAAAGGTGGAGAATGGGGAGGTGTTAGCAGGAGGGAATGAGTATAGATAAACCTCCCTTCTCCCCCCAAATCCCAAATGTGGGGGAGAGTCAGGAGACAGGCTATACCAGGAATGAAAATCACATTGATTCATTTTTTCAGACCAAATCCCGTGGCCTATTCTAAAATGGAAAGTCTGTCTTATTTCCTTTCCTTCTGTGCTTGTCGGGGAGAAAGGGAACATGCTCCATAGACACTTTCTGCAGCCCTACCTCTTAGCCTCTGGAAAAGACTCCTAGCTCTGCAGGTATGACATCTTGGTCTGTATGTTACTTGGTAAATGTGCAGTGAGTCCTGGGGAACTGCGAGGAAAAGATTCTGGCTCATTCAGGGCAACCTTGACATCTCCAATTATAATGGAAATTCTGCTCCTTGGAGAGGAAGGGAAATACTGATTAGAGGAGATGACCGTTACAAAAATGAGACGTAGACAGGGGAGAGACTTCTTTTCACCATAGAATTGTCTAGGGGATGCGAGGGTTTTTCCTTTAACTGGACAAATACTTTCAGACACTATGCCCCACCTCCCTTTGGCAAAGCCCATGCATTCTCAGTGGCCAGCAGTGTGTGGTCCAGGCTCCACGGCTTTGTCCTCCTTACAGACAGCCAAAAGGTGATGGAAATAAAGCTGTTTCAAAGGACAGACTGCTTCCAGGCTCTGCCATCCCAGCAGCCAGAGAAACGGTGCAGATGGCAGCACTTCCACTTGTGTGATCTAAGTTAACTTTGCCTTTCTTGAGGTTTCTGGGCTCAGAATCTTGCCCAAGCTGAATAACCACCAAGCAGAATAGTCAGAAATGCCACCACCCTGTCCAGCACACAAAGACAGAGCTAAATTCCTTTCTTGCAAAGACAGAAGCGTTGGTTTCATCCATGAAGGGAGAGTGGACCCATCCAAGTTTAGGGTACCCCTGCTGCTGCTGCTGCTGCTGCTAAGTCGCTTCAGTCGTGTCCCGACTCTCTGTGACCTCATAGACGGCAGCCCGCCAGGCTCCCCTGTCCCTGGGATTCTCCAGGCAAGAACACTGGAGTGGGTTGCCATTTCCTTCTCCAATGCATGAAAATGAAAAGTGAAAGTGAAGTCGCTCAGTCATGCCCGACTCCTAGCGACCCCATGGACTGCAGCCCACCAGGCTCCTCTGTCCATGGGATTTTCCAGGCAAGAGTACTGTAGTGGGGTGCCATTGCCTTCTCTGAGGGCACCCCTAACCCACTCCAGTATTCTTGCCTGGAAAATCTCAAGGACAGAGAAGTCTGGCGGGCTACAGTCCATGCAATCCTGAAGAGTCGGACACGACTGAGTGATTAAACAACACCCAGGCACCCAGAAATGTTTATGAAAAAGTTTTATAATTAGATAATTTGAGGGACATCAGAGTAGTAACTATGGGGAAAACCTATTTCTATTTGTGTTTACCAAGCACTCTATATACCTGCCCTACTGTGTTCTGAACACCTTAGTAATACATCCTCATTTAACTCTCCTAAGGATTTGGAATGTAGGCTTTATTATTCTGTTCATTGTAAGACACACAAACTGTATCACAGAAAGAGAGTAACTCATCTATGGCCAGAAACGACTTCCTGCCACTTATTTCATGACCTTGTCTTATTTTGACTTCCATCCATCTGGAAGATGGTGAAGAGTGGGTATGAGGACACGATTTGTTCAGTGCTTCGGATTTCAAAGGTCTGATTTGACCCCAGATGCAAAGTCTATACCCCAAAGAACAAGTCTATGTATTGGATATTCATCTGGGAGAGACTATTGTGAGCAGCAAGAGGTGACAGAGACAAAAATCCTAAGAACTGGGGTTCTTTCCATGTCTTCATTGTGCAGACTGGCCATTCATTTTTTAAAATCTGCATATTTTATTATTAAAAAATTTTTTGGCTGCACCCCACAGCGTGTGGGACCTTAGTAGTTCCCCACCCACACCCCCTACATTGGAAGGTGGAGTCTTAACCGCTAGACCACCAGGAAAGTCCCCAGGCTGGTCATTCATTCCTTGCATCTTCCTAAGAGACAACATTCATTCACTCAGCAAGCACTTCTTGAGCCATATTTATCACAGCGAATAGACGAGTCAGTACAACAGAAGAAATTGCCTGCTCCACATTCTGCTGAGGAAACCCAGACCATAAACAAATTAAGAAATAAGACAGGTCAAGAGACTGGACAAACTGCTAGCTGTTCCTGAGTCCCAGCAGAACAAACACAAGATGATAACTTCCCTCGAGTAGACCAACTTTGTACTGTACCTACACTGCCAAGACAGTTTGGACGCTGGCAATGCAAAGCTATATAAGCCTTATCATGTTTATAACTTGATCTGTAGCAAATTGGACAAGTTCTCTGTTAAAACGGAAAGTTTGTTAAAAACTTCTGTAGCAGACTTTTTTTGATCAGCTAGCCAATGTCATTACCAACCATTTTCTTCCTTTCATGGTAGAGATCACCACAGAACCCATTTCTGGTGATTTAAATATACAGGTACCTTCTGGGAATGGAGAAGGAAATGGCAATCCACTCCATTATTCTTGCCTGAAAAATCCCATGCACAGAGGAGCCTGGCAGGCTACATCCAGGGGATCGTAGAGTTGGACACAACTGAGCAACATCACTCACTCACTTAGGGGAGCATGAGTCTGAGTCCCCCCTCGACAGAAGATGCTTTACTAGCTACATGTTTTGTGGGCTGTTAGGGGAGCATAAGGCTTCTCTGGTGGCTCAGATGATAAAGAGTCTGTTTTCAGTGCTGGAGACGGAGGTTCAATTCCTGGGTCGGGAGGATCCCGTGGAGAAGGAAATAGAAACCACTCCAGTGTTCTTGCCTGGAAAAATCCTGTGGATGGAGGAATCTGGCAGGTTACAGTCCATCGGGTCGCAGAGTCGGACAAGACTGAATGACTTCACTCACTCTGGGAAATGCACAGAGAGAAAGGCACACAGATAGCTCTCCTGTACTGCCAGTTTTGCACTCACTCCTGCTTTCCACATTTGCACTTTAAGGTGTGAAGATGTGATATCAGGAGCTGTGGCAACCTTTTTGTGACCATTTAAGACAAAGTGCAAAAGCCATTGAAGATGACCAAACACAAAGACTGAATGCACCTTGGCCTTGAAACAGTAAGCAGCAGAATTAACAATGGGACTACCTCCCCACCTTTGATTCAGTTTTCTTTGATTTGTAGTTGAAATTATCTTTAACTAGTATTTTTTTTTAAACAAACACACCCATTTAAACCCTAAGATATCCACAAAAAGACTTGATTAAAATATTGTAAAGTAATTAACCTCCAACTAAAATAAATATATTTTAAAGAATAAAATATGTATAGCAGCTATCTTCATAATAGCCATAAATCAAAAATAGCTAAAGTGTCATCAGTAGAATAAATAAACAAACCATTAGTATATTCTTACAGGGAAACCCTACTCAGCAGTAGAAGGAACAGGCAGCTAGTTCATGTAAGTGCACATACGATTCTCAAATGCATTGTGCTGAGTGAAAGACGCCATACATAAAAGATGAATTTCTGTATGGTTCTGTGTGTGTTGTCGCTGTTTATTCGCTGTCATATCTGACTTTTTGTGCCCCCATAGACTGTAACCTGCCAGGCTTCTCTGTCCGTGGAATTCTCCAGGCAAGAATACTGGATTTGATTGCTATTTCCAATCAAACCTGCATCTCCTGCATTGGCAGGAGCCACCAGAGAAGCCCCATGATTCCATGTTTAGAAAGTTTTATAACAGGCCATCTAATCTATGGCAGAAAAAAAAATCAAGACACTGAATGTGTCTAGGGGGAAGGATGAATTGTAACTGGGAAGGGACCATGAGGGAGCTTTCTGGGGGTGATAGTCATGTTCTGTGCCTTGACAGGGATTAAAGTTGCATAGATGGGTACCACATGTTACTGCTGTGATTTTGTGCATCTCGTGGTACGTACATTTTACCTCAAAAGAAAACAAAAAAGGACCTTTAAAAATATTGAACTCAAGTGAAACATTTGCATGCTAAAGTGTTTAGGGGCAAATTGTACTGAAACAGAAAGGCATCCAAAGATTGATGAATGGGTAGATGAAGGGATGGATGCAGCATGAAATAGAATGTGATGCTCACAGTAGAATTTAGGTAGTGGGCATATGAGGGCTGACTGTACAAGTCTTTCAACTTCTCTGTACACTGGAACTTTTCATAATAAAATTGGGGAGAGGATGTTAGTATAGACATTGCAGAAATTATTGATCAAAATTTCATGGCTTACCTGGTAACTCTGCCCTTCTAATGATGAAGACAGTTTTATGGAAATGAGATTTGGTCTTTATAGTTTAGATGAGCCGGGGTGGCATTGAATGTGTTGCGACTGTACTATTTATGCAAAGCTTCATGTAATGCCAGGGAGGCATGTCTCCGACGGATACAAAAGGGGGCACGTCAGCTACCAAAGGAGCTTAGCCTCAAAGACCAGAATAAACCTGTAAGCCAGGGACCTCGGGATTAGGCCGCGTTGAAAGGTTCGGCGAGGAACATTCAGATTCAGGTACCGGAAGACCTCGCCCTGGGGGAAAAAGCATGGTTAAGCCCCAGCCTTTTCTCTTTGATTAGAGTCGACAGCTTATGTGACACCAACAAACCTGCGGTGAAGGCTCTGCGGCTTAGCCCTGCCCTTTCTGGGCCCTTGGTGGATAAAGCTTGCATCTTCTGGGCCACTGATTTATTTGTGCAGAAATGAAATAATGTGATGACAATTAACAAGATTGAAGTGGAAGGCACCTGAGCGTATATTCCAGGAGTCTTTTATTTTGGTCCGGAGTTGCTTTGCAGTTAACCCACAGGTTTTTTCCAGCAACAGCTCAGACAGAGCTACAGACAGGGAGAGAAAGGACAGTTCAATGGTGTATGTGTTGTGCAGGCTCCAGGACCATCCTGTCTGCAGTCGCCAAGCCTACAGTTTCAATGACTTGATGTCCATGTGCTTAGGGAAAGAGATGTTAATTCAGGAGTACACGTGTTTCAGGGTGGACAGAACTGGGCCTGATGCTACATGTGAACTTACTGATGAGACATCAACTCCTCTTTTCAACGGATTTTAAAAATATATGTGTTATTGAGAGGAGGAGATAAATTGGAAATCCGGGATTAACATGTATACTCTACTATATATAAAATAAGTAAACAAGGCCCTGGTGGCTCAGACGGTAAAGAATATTCCTGCGATGCAGGAGACCCAAGTTCGATCCCTGGGTTGGGAAGATCCCCTGGAGAAGGGAGTGGCAACCCACTGCAGTATTCTTGCCTGGAGAATCCCATGGACCGAGGAGCCTGGCGGGCTACAGTCCATGGAGTCACAAAGAGTCAGACAGGACTGAGTGACTAACACTTTCACTTTCGCTGTATAGCACAGGGAACTCTACTCAATATTCTGTGATAACATATATGGGGAAGGATCTGGAAAAGACTGAATAAATGTGTCTGCATAGCTGAATCACTTTGCTGCGCTCCTGAAACCAACAAAACACTATAAATCAGCTCTACTCCAAGAAAGTGAAAAGCGCTGAGCTAAAAAGCTAAAAAATGTTTCACGTGATGACTCATTGACTCATTGACTCAGTTAACCCAAGCACCAGTTCTGCTGTAGCCCCATTTCACATATTTAGAAACTGAGGCTCAGAGAAGTTAAGCCACTTGCCTAAGGTTGTACAATTAACTGGAGTGTGTGCATGCTAAGCTGCTTCAGCCCCATGCAAGAACACTGGAGTGGGTTGCCATGCCCTCCTCCAGGGGATCTTCCCAACCTAGCGATTGAACCTATATGTCTCACATCTCCTGCATTGGCAAGTAGGTTCTTCACCACTTACACCACCTGGGAAGCCCACAGCTAATTAGCAGCAGAGTTTGAATTAAATTCCCATCAATCTCAGGTTAGAGCCCATGTGCTTAACTGCTACATGGCTTCACCAGTAGCATAAGGATGCTACATAAATAGTACACTGAAGACTTCATGTCATTATCCTAACATGTAGCTAGATGCACAAGTTCTTTGTCCAGTGATTTCCTGGTGGTGTCTGAGCTAAGGAGATCATGTTTTCTGGACCCAGACTGGGGATACATTGATTTGACACATGGTCAGACGACAGGAAAGGAAGTCTGAACTCCACGCTATCTCAAGAACACTGGGATGTCTGTTCCCTATAGCTATTACACGCATGCCCTTGTAACATCTTGTCACAACAATTAGCAATGCACAGGGCAAGTAGGGAGCATGTTCACTAAGCTCAGAGTTTATGCTGGGACATCTGTGGGTATCGTAGGAGCCACACAGCTCTGCTTTAATAAATGTGGTCAGTTTCTAGATCTGCTCGTCACAACACCAGACCCAAACACAGCCTTCTCCATGAACACTGAACAGATTGTTCACACCCCTCAGTAGGACTGTCTCTCCCCTTTCTATCAGGGTCCCTTATGAATATTGCTCAGTCATGTCATTTTATTTATATTTTCTGTTGGACTTCAGATTTACAAAGTTGTGATTATGCCCAGTCCCCAGACCATCTTCATCACTGATCTATAGATGCCACCTCTTATTTTATGCATTTGCTCATTCTTTTTCTCGCTTTGTTTATGTGGCACTAAGTCTTCCAGAATCAACCATGTTTGTTATTGCGTATTTAGACTACTGGTTCTCCAAGTGTTTGCTCTCAGTATATTTAAAAATTATTGAGAACCACAGAAAGCTGTCGTTTACGTGGGTTATATCCATGAGTGTTTACAGTGCATGCATGCTCTGTCCCCTCAGTTGTGTCCAACTCTTCGCAACCCTATAGACTGTAGCTCACCAGGTTCCTCTGTCCATCAGGTTCTCTAGGCAAGAATACTGGAGTGGGTTGCCATAGCCTACTCTGAGTTTCTACAGTATTATAAATTAAAACCTAATTTTTGAAAATAATTTTATGATAACTTGTATAATAATCCAGTTAAAATACAAATACAAGCCCATGAAAATAATGTACTTGGTGAGAAATAACGATTTTGCAAGATAAAAAGCAGCCTTAAGGAGAAAAGCTTCACTTTACATTTTTGCAGACCTGGATATTAGAAGGATTCTGCTCTCAGACTGTGCGCTCAGACTGGTTTGTTGTTGGGACCTCTCTGCTGGTCCAGTGGTTGAGAATCCATGCTTCCAATGCAGGGAGCATGGGTTCCATCCCTGGTCAAGGACCTGAGATCACAAGTGCCACACAACTTGACCTAAACATTAAAAAAAAAAAAATTGATGTAGTTGAATTGTGTATAGAACATCCAACCTCTCAGAGATAAATGGAAGAAAGAGGGCTGACTTCATGGAAAGCTGAAAGGGTTTGGGGGAGCCCTAGAAGTCTTTGGGAATGACATAAGAGAAGACTCTACACATGGACATCACCAAATGGTCAACACCAAAATCAGATTGATTATATTCTTTGCAGCCAAAAATGGAGAAGCTCTATACAGTCAACAAAAACAAGACCAGGAGCTGACTGTGGCTCAGATCATCAACTCCTTATTGCCATTTTCAGACTGAAATTGAAGAAAGTAGGGAAAATCACTAGACCATTCAGGTATGACCTAAATCAAATCCCTTATGATTATGCAGTGGAAGTGACAAATAGATTTAAGGGACTAGACCTGATAGATGGAGTGCCTGATGAACTATGGACGGAAGTTCGTGACATTGTACAGGAGACAGGGATCAAGACCATCCCCATGGAAAAGAAAGGCAGAAGCAAAATGGTTGTCTGAGGAGGCCTTACAAATAGCTGTGAAAAGAAGAGAAACGAAAAGCAAAGGAGAAAAGGAAAGATATAAGCATCTGGATGCAGAGTTCCAAAGAATAGCAAGAAGAGATAAGAAAGCCTTCCTCAGAGATCAGTGCAAAGAAATAGAAGAAAACAACAAAATGGGAAAGACTAGAGATCTCTTCAAGAAAATTAGAGATACCAAGGGTACATTTCATGCAAAGATGGGCTCGATAAAGGACAGAAATGGTATGGACCTAACAGAAGCAGAAGATATTAAGAAGAGATGGCAAGAATACACAGAAGAACTGTACAAAAAAGATCTTCATGACCAAGATAATCATGATGGTGTGATCACTCACCTAGAGCCAGACATCCTAGAATATGAAGTCAAGTGGGCCTTAGAAAGCATCACTATGAACAAAGCTAGTGGAGGTGATGGAATTCCAGTTGAACTATTTCAAATCCTGAAAGATGATGCTGTGAAAGTGCTGCACTCAATATGCCAGCAAATTTGGAAAACTCAGCAGTAGCCACGGGACTGGAAAAGGTCAGTTTTCATTCCAATCCCAAATCATGAGAGGTGTCTTCATGGTCTCTACACCTGCCCCCACACACTCAGCAAGTTCCCAACTGAAATTTCAATATTCCACCTTTTAAAGTAATTAAGCAAGGAGGCCATGGGGCTGGGGTGGCTCTAAAGCCTTGGCAGTCTGTGTCCACAAACCAAAACCTAAGCCAGAATCAATGCACTCAGATCCAAGAAATAACTCAGGAACGACTAACCACAAGCAGCCAACTAGACTTCCCCAAATCAGGCAACTGCTTAAGCTATAGCCAATTAAATCATTATCTTTGAGCACATGTGTCACATGCTTGCAGGTTCCCTTCCTTATAAAGTCATATAAAATAATGTGCAGATGTTTCCATATCTTCTGACCCCATGAAACCAGACTCAGCTGATTTCCTCAGTAGCAAATAAAACATCAGAGGAAAAAAATGTCAGGATGTAAAACTCATCAAATGAGAGCAGCTGTGGTTAAGGCAGCTCAGGTGGAGGGAGATGGCTCAGGACCCTTACTGGGACCCCTCCCACCCTCTCCCCTGAGGGGGTCCACTGGGATAAATGCAGGGAAACATTTAATTCTGATACTGCAGAACTAAAAAATTATACAGAAGCATTGTGTCTTGTTCCACTTGGGAGGCAAAATTCACACATCTCTTTAATGAAATCATACTGTGCCGGAAGCCAGCACAGAAGATCCCACCCATAACAAGGTCATGCAGAGAGATCTGACAGGCAAGGTGAGTAAGGTCTCAAGGGGTCCTCTGTCTGAGCATTTACCCCAAAACCAAAATCTTTCTGTCTACTGTCTGCTATACTATACTCTTCTGACATTACCACCTTTCTCTGGAAAGAGTTAACTCAGAGCTCCAGTTAACAGTCTCCTGCATATAAAAAGAATCTCTCAGTTTAAACCCCTTTGATGGCTTTCTAACTTACCTGACAGGTCTGCCTGGACTTTTACAGCTTGTAAATTATTTACAGCCCCCCAACTGCGAGAGGCACGAAGCTTAAAACATCTTAAAGATATAGAGCCTTTTAGAGTTAAGAATTAGTTTGGTGAAGAGTTTGTTAATGTTTGCTGCCAGGCCTCTATATCCTTTATCTTTTAGGCACCTGGGAGGATATTAATCAATGTAAATGGGATACAGAAATAGGAATATAGTAGTTTTGTTGTTAGCAATACTAGACTTTTGAGTTAATGAATTTCCTCTTTGTTATAAATCAATGTACTTCTTTTTCTTTGTTATAATTTGTTGTGTCCTAGCTATGTAAGAATGTAACTTTATTTAGTGCTTTCTGAGAGTGGCACCAGACTTTGGGAAGAACAACACTATTATACTTATCAGAAAAGGGCTGTAAGTTGCTAATTGGCCTTCTGGCCAGAAGATGATGTAAATCACCTAAGACTTGTGTATACAACTAGGTATGCAGAGAGAAAGTCTGGTCTCAATAAGAGTCAGGGCCGCTGATGCTGCATAATTTCATATTATCCATTGATCTCTATGTACAATCAAAAGTATAAAAGACCTTTCCGGACAATAGAGAATGGGCCAGTCACTGGAAAGACTGGTTTCCCCCATATCAATTCTCTCTTTCTCCCTCTCCCTTCCTCTCCTCTTCAGGCTGAATTCCCATCTGGGACGTGGAGGCTCTCCAAGTCTACTTACTTGCCTTGGCTTCTATGACCCACACGAGAGGGAGCCCAAAGCAGGGCACCCTCCGCTATTCAAGTGGGCATGGTGGCCTAACATAGATGGTGCAAGTTCCTTGTCTTGGAACTTTATTGTTATTCCATGTAAACCAAGTTATTCAGCATCTTTTCTCCACTAATTTTTCTACTACACTATTTTTTCCTAATCTCTCTCTATATTTCTAAATAAATAAATTTTTCCCCACCTACTCTGTCTCCTCTTTTAATTACCCTGGATATACCGGGGCTGGACCCTGGCATCACTCACCACATCAAATCTGTGATATGCACAGTGAAAGCACTGGCAATACAAAGACATCAATTTCTCTCAGCAATCAAGCACTGACAATTCCGAGGAGACGAGAGGGCAGCCATCCCCTTTCTGCTGTGAGAGAGGGACCAGAAAAACAGGATGGTCCCCTGTTCATCCAGGAGTGCTTAGCAGTGGACAAACAGTTGTTTTATTAATGCTACAATTGAGGGTAGTGTCCTGAAAGGAAGCAATAAAGGGAACCCAAAACATCTAGGGACTGGATAGATTATTCTTCTGCCCACTGATCCTGTGCTCATAACAATGTTAACACTGCAATACACATATTAGAATTGCCTCCTCTGTACATGAAATCAACTGCTCTCAACCTTGCAAACCTTAACCCCTTCTAGAGGAGAGGAGAAAGAGTTGACACATGGAACTGCTTCCAGAGAGGCAGGGGTTCTGTATTATAATACTCTTTCTGGAGCAGAGATTCATTTCAAAAGTCAGGGATCCGACCAAGGGCCTGTGGAGCACTCAGGGGTTAACAACAAAGGTGCTGAGACCCAGAACTGAAAAAGCCAAGGAGTGAAGCATTAAATGACCATCAAGTCTGGAAACTTCTCACTAATCTCCACACCACCCCTAGTCATGCTGGGAGTTGCAGGTTGGACGGTGCCTCCTCCTCAAAAAGACAAGTTCAAACATGACACCTGGGAACATGACCTGGAGCAGGGTAACCCTACATCCAGTAAGACCGATATCATTATGAGAAGAGAAGAAACCCAGACAGACATGGGGACAAGAGCTGTGTGACATCAGAGGCAGAGACCACAGTGCTGTAGCTGAAAACCGAGGAACACAAGGAAGGCCAGTGAACACTAGAGTCTGGAGGAAAGGATTCTCCTCTGGAGCTCTCAGGGAGAGCATGGTCCTTCCAGAAGCTGGATTTGGGATCTGTAGCCTCCAGAACAAGGAGATGATAAACTTCTGCTGTTTTAAGTCACCCAGTTTTCAGGACTTGGTTACCGCAGCTCTAGAAACTGATACCCTAGCCTGAGCCCACACTTTAGTCTCCTCAGCTTTACTAAGACTTGTAACGGCTTCTGCTGTCCCCTCTCCAGTGACCATCAGAGGACTCTCTTAACTTCCACATCAGACCACCTCCCTCTTCTTCTATGGACCATCCAAGGCTTCCATCCCATTTCTGGTCCCTGCCCACAGCTTGGAGACCAGCTCCCTCCCGTCCCCCTGCTCACTCTCCTCAGACATGCTGGTCTTCCTGCCATTTCTCCAACCTTCCAGGTCAACTCCTTCCTTAGGACTCCTCCTCAGACTCCCTCTCCTGGATGACTGTGTGGCCCCCAACTTCATGTCACTCAGACCCCATGAGGCACCAGCTCCTCAGGGAGGCAGCCAGGATGTCAGCCCACCTCTCTCTCTGTCACATCCTCCCCACAAGATCAAGAGCCCCATGAGGGCAGGGCCTTGTCCTCCTGCTGCACGGCTCCCACATGTAGCAGGCACATAGAGACCTGGGCAGAGAGACCAGCAACTGGAAACACCAGCAGAGTGGGCAGCTCTGAACGGGGTGCTCGGCTACCCAGCCTCGCTTCTGGTGTTAATAAAACATGCTCTTTAGGCAAACTATATGACAATCACCTGGATACAAACAGATCTAAGTATCTCTAATTTCTAAGTAATATATTTTGCCTTAAGTCATGGAAGAAACTGCTGCACAATTGCACTCATCTCACATGCTAGTAAAGTAATGCTCAAAATTCTCCAAGCCAGGCTTCAGCAATGCATGAACCATAAACTTGCTGATGTTCAAGCTGGTTTTAGAAAAGGTAGAAGAACCAGAGATCAAATTGCCAATATCCACTGGATCATTGAAAAAGCAACAGAATTCCAGAAAAATATTTATTTCTGCTTTATTGACTATGCCAAAGCCTTTGACTGTGTGGATCACAATAAACTGTTGAGAATTGTGAGAGAGATGGGAATACCAGACCACCTGATCTGCCTCTTGAGAAATCTGTATGCAGATCAGGAAGCAATAGTTAGAACTGGACATGGAACAAAAGACTGGTTTCAAATAGGAAAAGGAGTACGTCAGGCTGTATATTGTCACCCTGCTTATTTAACTTATATGCAGAGTACATCATGAGAAACGCTAGAAATCTGTATGCAGGTCAGAAAGCAACAGTTAGAACTGGACATGGAACAACAGACTGGTTCCAAATAAGAAAAGGAGTACATCAAGGCTGTATATTGTCACCCTGCTTATTTAACTTATATGCAGAGTACATCATGAGAAACGCTGGGCTAGAAGAAGCACAAGCTGGAATCAAGATTGCTGGGAGAAATACCAATAACCTCAGATATGCAGATGACACCGCCCTTATGGCAGAAAGTGAAAAGGAACTCAAAAGCCTCTTGATGAAAATGAAAGGGGAGAGTGAAAAAGTTGGCTTAAAGCTCAACATTCAGAAAACAAAGATCATGGCATCCGGTCCCATCACTTCATGGGAAATAGATGGGGAAACAGTGGAAACAGTGTCAGACTTTATTTTGGGGGGTTCCAAAACCACTGCAGATGGTGACTGCAGCCATGAAATTAAAAGACGCTTACTCCTTGGAAGAAAAGTTATGACCAACCTAGATAGTATATTCAAAAGCAGAGACATTACTTTGCCGACTAAGGTCCGTCTAGTCAAGGCTATGATTTTTCCAGTGATCATGTATGGATGTGACAGTTGGACTGTGAAGAAAGCTGAGTGCTGAAGAACTGATGCTTTTGAACTGTGGTGTTGGAGAAGACTCTTGAGAGTCCCTTGGACTGCAAGGAGATCCAACCAGTCCATTCTAAAGGAGATCAGCCCTGGGATTTCCTTGGAGGCAATGATGCTGAAACTGAATCTCCAGTACCACCTCATATGAAGAGTTGACTCACTGGAAAAGACTCTGATGCTGGGAGGAATTGGGGGCAGGAGTAGAAGAGTCAACAGAGGCTGAGATGGCTGGATGGCATCACTGACTCGATGGACGCGAGTCTGAGTAAACTCCAGGAGTTGGTGATGGACAGGGAGGCCTGGTGTGCTGCGATTCATGGGATCACAGAGTCAGACACAGCTGAGCAAATGAACTGAACTGATCTGAACTCTGACATCCTTGAACCATCCTTTGAAGACCATTGACTGCTGTGTGTTACTATTACCTTAAGTAGGATCTGACTTCTCATTGTTGTAAAGCCAGTAAAGAGGCAAGGTTGGTGGAAAGGAAAGTTTGCTTTTGGAGGCTGGCAACCCAGGGTTGCCAGCATAGGGCTGACTTGTGTCCAAAGACCGGCTCCCCACCACTGACAGTCAGGGGGCAAAAGCATATTTAGACAGAGGGAGGGGCTACATGCAGAAACAGCACAGTCAGCTCTGACAGTCATCCTGCCATTGGCCACAGGTGGTCTGACCAGTGTCATCTTGATTGGTTAGGTACAGCTGATCTTCAGTTCCAGGGTCGGTTTGTCCCCATTTCCTGGAGTCCAGTTCTCATGCTTTGTCAGCTCATGTCATGGCTACAGTCTGATCATCAGGTAATTAACTTCTTCCACCTGGTGGGGGTTTCTGTATCTACAAGACAGCTCCCAGGAGATGGCTCAAAATATTATCTATAGCTCTTGAAGAGGCACAAAAGCTCCTTAACTTTGTTTGATGGCTAAACTATTATTATTTCATCCTGTTTGACTGCTTTGCTTTGCTTTGGTGTTTTCTCAGTTCTCTGATTAAACTTATTGTTTGGCTAAAGTTTTTCTACAGATGAAAGGTAGGCAGAGGACATGATGGGCAAGGACCATAGGGTCCTGCCCTGTCATAGTACCCACCACATCGACAGCAACCCTGTTTCACCCATCTGTTCCCCCAGCACTTGTTCATCTACATAACATTCTGCTTCCTTCCCCATTTGGGGAGCTCACAGGTATCCTGATTCTGGGAGATTCGGTAGTTTATGTGCAACATTTAGCACAATGATCGCAACTGTGTCTGCAATACTCATTCAATGCATGTTCATTCACATCATTTATACATGTTTAGAATACCTTCTTTAATTGAGGAAATTCAGCTATAAACAAGACAGGCAAGGTCCCTGTTCTCATGGTGCTCATATTGAACTGGGAAGAGACACTGCAAAAAATAAACAGAAACATAAATAAGAGCCTTCGCTTAACAGTCTGTGCTATAAGGAAACTAAAATAGGGAGCTGTGTCAGTAATCTAACACGGTGGTCAGGGTCTCTCAAATGATCAGAATAAGCCAATCCACTCCCGCCCCCCCCCCAACTCCACCAAAAGAAAACAGAATAAGAAGTGTTCTAGGAAGCAGGAACAGCATATGCAAAGGCCCTGTGGTCAGAACCTGTGCTTGAAGCCTGGAAAAATGAATGAATCATCTACCCTGCTTGTGTTCTGTCACGTTGACATGGGGATGTGTGTCGTTTCTAATTTCTCTGGCAAACAGCAGTCACAACAGTTCCTGACATTTTAAAAGTGTACTCCTGTTTAAGAAATATTAAACAAAATTTGATATCAAAATGATATCCAAATTCTCTATCCAAAATGATTACTGAGATGTGGTTAAAAACAAGCTGGACCCAATTTCTATTGTGAAATATTCTGACACCCTCAATGCAGTGGATATTGGAGATGTTATTGGTACTGGTTAGGATTCTCTTAGTTGTCCTCAACAGAATCGCAACTGAAACTGTTCAAGCAAAATCAAAAGGAAATTGAGTCATCTGGCAATGCACCTTCTGGGACTAGACACGAAATAACTGAAAGCAAGGACTCAGAGAAATATTGCATACCAGTGTTCACAGAGGCATTATTCAGTAGCCAAAATGTGGAAGCAACGTATGTGTCCATCAGCAGATGAATAGACAGAATGTGGTCTGTCCATACAAGGGAATATTATTCAGCCTTAAGAAGGAAATTCTGACATATGCTGTAACATGAGGACCTCATGCTAGGGAAAAAACCAATCACAAAAGGACCAATTTTTTTGTTAGCACTGAATAAATGCCTTTTTAATACTTATATACATAAATATACAACTGTGTGAACTCCAATCAGTTCTCTCTTCTTTTTTCTCTTTTGCACTGGCTTTTTACTTGGGACTTTGACCTTGTTGTACTGACGGTTTGTGCTGTTATTTCCTTTGGACCCTTTTCTGGTTCTAAAATGATTGTTTCTTCTTCAGTGTTTGAGAACACTACAAGGGCTTCTTGTCTTCCTCCAGTATTAGAGATCTACTCCATGTCCATCTTTATACTAGCAAGGTGGTAGCTTTATCACTGCCACCTTCATCCTCATCTTCCTTCTTAAGCGTCTTCAAGATCACTGCAGGGGTTTTCTATTCACTCTCCAGTTTGAGAGGTTCCAGGAGTCCATATTCCTATATATTCCACTTATATGAAGTACTCAAGAGTAATCAGTTTCATAGAGCTAGAAAGTAGAATGGTGGTTGCCAGTGTCTTGGGGGAGAGGGAATAGAAGTTATTTCTTGGTGGGTACATCCCATCAATTTGCGGTGATGAAAAAATTTTGAACGTGGATGGTGGCGAGAGTTGTACAATGCAGTGAATATTCTTACTGCCACTAAATAGTACATTTTTAAAAATAGTTAAGAAAGGAGACTCAGAGATAGCGAGAACACACTGGTGGCTACTGGGGGGAGATAAAAGGGGGGATGGGCAATATAGGGATGGGGGAAACTGGAATTATTATGGGATTATATAAAATCATGTGTGTGAAACTTTTGAAAATTGCAAAGCACTATAGAATTTGTAAAAAATCTTTCTTTCAATGAAAAGTAGATTTTAAAGAATGGTTAAGGTGGAAAATTTTCTGTTATTTTACATTTTTAAAAAAAGGAAAATTGATTCACTCTCCTAGCCAAAAAGCCCCAAGTTGATATCTAGTTTCAGGCAGAGTTGGCTCAGGGGTTTGAATGATGTCATCAAGTGTCTGCGTCTCTTTCTCAGCAAATTTCTACATAGTAGACCAGATGCCACCAACAGTTTCAGACTCACAACCTCCCAGCTGAATGACCCTTGCAAAGGGAACTTCTTTCCTGTTAGTAGATCAGAAAAATCTATAAAGAACTCAGATGGGTCAAGAAAGAATCTGAACCAGTGGTCATGGATGTGGTATTTCTGATGAGTACAAGTTTAACTACACTGGGTTGACATAGAGTGGTGTGTGTGCTTAGTTGCTCAGTCCTGTCCAACTGTTTCAACCCTTTGGACTGTAGCCCACCAGGCTCCTCAGTCCATGGGATTCTCCAGGCAAGAGTACTGGAGTGGGTTGCCATCCCCTACCCCGGGGGATCTTCCCAATGCAGGGATCGAACCCATGTATCCTGTGTCTCCCGCATTGCAAGTGGGTTCTTTACCTGTTGAGCCATTTGGAGGCTGGTGGGTTCTGTTATTAGAAAGGAAGAGGGGTCAACGTCCCTGAAGAATCTGCCTGCCAATTCAAGGGACACAGTTTTGATCCCTGGTCTGGGAAGTTCCCACATACCAGAAAGCAACTAAGCCCATGCACAACTACTGAGCCAGTACTCTAGAGCTCTGGAACAATAGAAGCCACCTCAGTGAGAAACCCAAGCACTGCAACTAGAGAGCAGCTCCCACTCACTGCCACCAGCCAAAGCCTGTGCACAGGGACAAAGACCCAGTGCAGCCAAGTATTAATAAATAAATAAATTTTTAAAGAAATACAAGATATTTTTTTAAAAAGAAAGGAAGAAAGAAAGGTGTTATATAATCAAAGTCAATTGTACCAGAGGCACCTTTGGGAAAAAAATGGAGGAATTTGTAGAAACTTTAGTCCCTATATGTTGATAACTTTATAATATTGAGTATGCATTCAAATAGTGGTAGCAACGGTATAAAACATCTCTCCAGGACTTAAGTGTTGCTGAGGGATATCTATAAAACAGCAGCACCATCCTTTGAGACATGTGACTTTTCTGCAGAAAGTCCTCCTCACCTGGTGCCAGCCCTTCATAGCTTATCTTTGTTGTTTTTCTTTAGTCGCTCAGCTGGGTCTGACTTTCTGTGACCCCAGGGGCTGTAGCCTGCCAGACTCCTCTGTCCGTGGAATTCTCCAGGCAAGAATATACTGGAGTCATTAGTCATTCTCTTCTTCAAGGGAGTCGTGCCCTTCTTCCCAACCCAGGGATTCAACCCAGGTCTCCTGCATTGTGGGCAGATTCGTTACCATCTGAGTCACCAGGAAAGCCTCTTCATACCTGGAAAACCACATAAATCTGGCCCTGCCTTTTAAGAGCTCGAAATCCAAGATGGCAGACATACTTGGACCAATCTCCACAGGCTGCTTCAATGAGAGCAGAAAATAGACCCTCAACCAAAATAGCGAGTGTCTCAGAAGGAGGTTTCTGTGGGTGTGACTCTGGGTCTTATCTCTGTATTTCAGAAATCAACCTCAATGCCAGTCCTTGGACAATCACTTGAAAAGTCAGTATTTATTAAAATTACTTAATAAATACTTCTGAATGCCTGTTGTGTACCAGGCACTATTCTAGATCCTGGAAATATGGTGGTGAAGAAAGGAACAAAGTATTTTTTTTAATAGTTGTTCATTTATTTATTTGACTGCCCTAGGTCTTATCTGTGGCACGAAGAATCTTCCATCTTCATTGTGGCACACAGGATCTTTAGATTCGGCATGCAGTGTCTTTTTTAGTGGCAGCAGGCAAGCTCTTAGTTGCAGCATGTGAGATCTAGTTCCCTGACCAGGGATCACACCCAGTCCCCCATGCATTGGGAGTGTGGAATGTTAGCCACTGGACCGCAAGGGAAGCCCCCAGGATCAAAGTCTTGACTCCAATGTAGTTTACTTTCTAGAGGGGAAGATGTGTTGACAAATAATAGTTATATGTATCAGATGATGATTGAAGCTATGGAGAAAAATAAAGTGGGTAAGGAGATAGAGACGGTGGGATAGGTCTCATTTTATCTAAGCCTCTCTAAGGTGGGACTTGAGCGAAGAGGGCATGAGGATGCCAGCCATGCAGTTATTGAGGGAATGGCATAAAGAGGAGGGAAGAGCAAGAACAAAACTCAGAGGCAGGAGCACCAAGACCCCAGCTTGGCTGAATCATGACTGAGGGTTGCACAGTGAGGTCAAAATTCAGGTAGGAGGGAGGATATGGGAAGGCTGACCATGTAGGACCCTGAATGAATGAACAAAAGTAGAAAGCATCTAGAAAGTGAAAGAGACAGGACTTGAATCCAGGTGGTGGACTCCAGGGCACAGGCTTGTTCCCACTCCAACCTGCCTGAGTTCCTGGAAAGCTAGGGAAACACATCCGTCTAGGCACCTTTTTTTTTTTTTTAATTGAAGTATAATTGACTTACAGTGTTTCAGGTGTACAGCAAAATCATTCAGTATACATACATATAGTCTCTTTAATATTTTTTTACTATAGATTCTTATGAGACATTAAGTATCATTCACTTTGCTGTACAGTCGGCCCTTGTTGTTTATCTGCTTTATGCATAGTTGTGTGTATCTGTTCATTCCAAGCTATCTTTCCCTCCCCCTTTTTCCCTTTGGTAACCATAAGTTTGTTTTCTATGTCTGTGAGTCTGTCTCTGCTTGTATATAAGTTCATTTGTATTATATTCTCAGATCCCACATGTAAGTGACACCATACTGTATTTGTCTTTCTCTGACTTACTTCATTTGGTATGACCATCACTGAGTGCCTCCGTGTAGCTGCAGATGGCCTATTGCCTTCTTTTTTATGGCTGAGTAGTATTCCATTGCATATATGTACCGCAGCTTCTTTATCCACTGTTGATGGACATTTAGATTACTGCCATGTCTTGGCTATTGTAAATAGCACTGCTAGGAACACTGGGGTGCCTGTATCTTTTTGAATCAGAGTTTTCATCTTTTCAAGATATGTGCCCGTGGGGACTTCCCTGGTGGTTCAGTGATGACGACTCTGTGCTTCCAGTGCTGAGGATGCACTCTTATCCATAGTGGCTGCACCAACTTACATTCCCCCCAACAGTGTAGGAGGGTTTTTTTCTCCACACCCTCTCCAGTATTTATTATTTGTAGATATTTTGATGACAGCTGTTCTGACAGGTATGAGGTGATACCTCACTGTAATTTTGATGTGCATTTCTCTAATAATTAGCAATGTGAAGCATCTTTTTCTATGCTGTTGCCTATCTGTATGTCTTCTTTGGAGAAATACTTATTGAGGTTTTGTGCTCATATGTTGATTGGCTTGTTTGTTTGTATAAGTTGTTTCTATATTTTTGAAGTTTCTCTTGATCACCCTCCAGAGAGACTGTCTGCTGCAGCTAAGAAAGGCATCTTGAGAAGTTTGTGCAAGAATTAGAAAGCAGCAATGCTTGGTCTCTGTGTCCTGAATTGCACCGCCATGTAAGAACAAAAGAAAGATGAATTCTGGGGATACCAGGATGGGAAGGGGGACCAAGACAGCAGCTGTGATGCAGTGCTACCCGCCACCTCCAGAGCTTGGTGGTATAATTGCCTTCTTGGGTGGTTATTAAGAAGTTTTTTCTTTCTTGCCAGGAAAGCAGTGCTACTGAGAGACTCAGGGCTCCTTCAGGGGCGAGTTACTAGGTCAGCTCATCAAATATTGATGGGCCAGCTGCACCAAAGCCATCTTCCACCTAAAGTTCCTTCTTGACTGGCCACAGAGTCTCTCAAGGAGGCCACAAATACCTGCAAAGAGTTACTTAAGGAGCCATTACAGATTTGATGGATGGGCTCTTTTGCCCTTTTTGATTTTTATTATTAATACATTCTTTTGCATCAGTGGCTCTTGATTCAGGAGTAGCCTGATTGCCTATCAAATTAGGAGTAGGTTGTCTTTGTGTGTGTGTGTGTGTGTGTGTGTGTGTGTGTGTGTGTTACACCCAGACAATGCCCTGACCGCAGAAAAGTACGAAATCAGAGACAATAATTCCAAGCCAGCATTTTGTGATGGGGCACCAGTCCCTTTACTGGGACGTGGAATAGACTAGTTGTTCTAACTCGGGAATCAGACGGCACGGATCAAACACTGACTCTGCCACTTAACCGCTGTGTGATTGTGAGCGTGTTACTTTTCTGTTGTGTGTTTTCTCACTTCTTTAAAACTAGAGAAGAGTCTTGGCACCTATTCAGTGAAATTGTTGCATCTTTATTGTTTTTTAAGACTTGAATTTTTAATAATAGATTTTAATTCTCTATAGCTTTTTTTTTTTTTTGGCCTTGCCACACGGCTTGCAGGATCTTAGTTCTCCAATCAGGGATAGAATGTAGGCCCCAGCAGTGAAATGCCAATTTCAGGTTCTAAGCATTGGTCCACTAGGGAATTCCCAAGACTTAAATTTTTAGAGCAGTTTTTCAGTTCACCACAGAATTGCGAGGAAGGTACGTAAATTTCCCATCTACTCCCTGCCCTTGCCCATGCACAGCCTCCATCATTATCAACATCCCCACCAAGTGGTACTTTTGTTACAACTGAGGAACATAGATGGGAAAATCATAATCACCCCAAGTCCCAGTTTACCTTAGGGTTTACTCTGTGTGTTTATTGTACATTCTGTGCTTGGACAAATGTATACACCATTATTTTATCTTACAGGCTAGCTTCACTGTCCTGAAAATCTGCGTTCTGTGTATTCAGACCCCCTCCTAACCCCTGGCAACTGCTGATATTTCTGTCATCTCCATAGTTTGGCTTTTCCGGAATGTCTGTAGTTGGACTCATATAGCATGTAGCCTTTTCACATCAGCTTCTTTCCCTCAGTAATATGTATTTAAGGCCCCTCCATGTCTTTTCATGGACGTGATAGCTCATTTATTTTTAAACACTGAATAATATTCCATTGTCTAGATGTATCACAGTTTGTTTATCTATTTACTTACCTAAGAGCATCCTTTTTGCTTCCAATTTTTGGCAAATATGAATAAAGCGGTTCTAAACATCTGTGTACAGGTTTTCATGTGGACATAATTTTTAACTCCTTTGAGTAAATACAAAGGAGAGTGATTGCTGGATTGTATGGAAAGAGTATTTTAGTTTTGTAAGAAGCTACCATAGAGCAAAGTAAGTCAGCTATGTATATACATATATCCCCTCTGTTTGGATTCCTTTCCCATTTAGGTCACTACAGAGTACTGAATAGGGTTCCCTGGGCTAGACAGTAGATTCTCATTAGTTATCTATTTTATACATAGTGTTTGTATGTCAGTTCCAATCTAACACAACCTTGTAAAGCAACTATGCTTCAAAAAGAATAAATTAAAAAATAAAGTAAGATAAAAATCACTCAGCACTAGTTTGCAAAAAAAAAAGAAAAGAAACTACTGAACTGTCTTCCAAACAAGCCGTACCATTTTGCATTCTCACCAGCAATGAGTCAGGGTTCCCATTGCTCCACATCTTTGCCAGCATTTGGTGATGTCAGTGGTGTGGGTTGGGGTCTTCGGATAGGTGTGTGGTGGTATCTCGTTGTTGTTCTAATTTGCATTTCCCTGATGACATACCATGGTGGCGGTGCTGTTGTTTAAGTATCACATGGGAGACACTTTACAGAGAGTCTGGCTGACCCAGAAATGTGAATAAAATATATAAACTGTTTGTTCGATATCCTCACAAACACTGCACAGCACAGACTCCATGGCCTGTTCCTTGCCTTCTCAGAACCTAGTAAATGAAAACAGCAGAAAAGACGTCGTTTTGTTTTCTGTTGATGAGAAACTCAGACACAGCCAGGTGAGTCCCACTTTTGCAGTTCTGTGTCCTCGCTCATCGTGGCCCCTGCTATGAATTGCGCCTGGCACATGGCATGAACTCTCTTCCCAATGGTTTATTCTCTCATAATTGAATTAGCATTTCGCCAACATACTCTCAAAAACAGATAAGGTGAGATCATAAAAAATTTTTACTGTCTGCACGTGTAAGATCCCAGCACGGCAATCTCAGAGCAACAGATGCATGGAGTGTTTGGGGATGTGCATTAAAGTTAATTTGGTAATCAGACTTTTTCCATGTATCAGGCTCATTCAGCAGAGCTGTGCTCTGTCTTAGAGAAATATTCCTCACCCCCTTGATGTTGAGAGCTGGGACTAGCTAATCCTTTTCCTTGGTGGCTCAGATGGTAAAGAATCTGCCTGCAATGCAGGAGACCTGGGTTTGATCCTCTGGAGAAGGGAATGGCTACCCACTCCAGTATTCTTGCTTAGAGAATTCCATGGACAGAGGAGCTGGGCAGGCTACAGTCCATGGGTCACAAGTCAGGCAGGACTGAGTGACTAACACTTCACTTGCAATCCTTTGCCACAGGGGCTGTGCTATTTATTGAAGGGTGGTCAGCACAGTTTCAGCCTCTACCCAATCAATGTCAGCTGTACCCTCATCTCCTAGTTGGATGATCAGACACATCTTTAGATATTACCAAGTGTCCTAGGGGGCACATGTCCGTGATTGAGAGCCTCTGCTGGAGCACTGTTCAGAGTGATGGTTGGAATGAATGTTTTGTAGCACTATAGGACGGGGGCTCCTCCTCAAATGTACGTCACTGCCGGCTTTTGCGTGCAAGGCTGAGTGAATGGATTGCTTGGCTGGATAGACAGATTTCCTGCCTCAGAATGAGTTACATAGGGATTTCCCTGGTTGTCCGGTGGTTAAGACTCCATGCTTCCAAGGCAGGGGGCATAGGTTCATCCCTGGTCTCGAAACTAAGATTTTGTGTGCCTTGCGGTGCAGCTAAAATATAGAGGAGGGAAGGAGTTGCATTAAAATGCTGAGACTCTGCAAGGATTTTAGTTTCAAAGCTAAAAGTTCACTATACTCTTTGATCCTTTCCAGAATTATACATCATCTCACAGTCATTCTAAACTAGTGTCTGACCAGCCTAACAGATCCATATATCATCTCACCTTGCTTTGTAGAATGTAGATTTATTAGTGTGCTATTCATCCCAGAAATATTTATACAAACTATTTAATATAGGTTGATGCCATCTGAACTTGGCATATGATGCAATAAGAAATACAGAGCCCCACCCATGAAGTGTTCTAGCCTAAAGCATCCAACATGTATCGAAACACATTTCTACATCTAAAGACCAATTTAAAGGAAATGCAGGCATAAAGGAACATATTAAACAGCAATGAAAATACACCATCTGATAAATCCAGAATGTGGATATTCTCTAGGACCAAAGAGTTAGTATTTCAAAAACATCAGTTGCTTGAATAAAAGGAGGAGGGTAACAGTAGAGTAAAAAGAAGGAGAGTAAAAGAGACTTCAACCTAAAGTCAGAAGAAGGAAGGTGATCATAAAGACCAAGGAGACATTAAATAAAATAGAGGTTAAAAAAATGGAAAAAATCAATAAAACCAAAAGCTAGTTCTTTGAAAGAGTAAACAAAATTGATAAACCTTTGACCAGGGTCACCACAAAGAGATGAGAGCAAACACAAGTAACAAACTAAGAAATGAAAAAAATGAGGCAACACAGCCAATATGGTAGGAAAAAAAAAAAAACACATTCAAGGAATACTATGAAAAATCCTGTGTCAACAAATTTGACAATCTAGAAGATATGGACAAGTTTCTAGAAACATACAGCCTACCAAAACTGAATCAGGAAGAAATAGATAACTTGAACAGATTGATCACTAGAAGTGAAATAGAATCTGCAATGAAAAAAAAAAAAAAAAACTCCCCACAAATAATAGAGCCTTAAGAACATAACAGCCAGATACTGTACATGGACCTTGTTTAGATTCTGATGGGAACAAATCAATTCTGTAAAATATCTTTGAGATAAAAGGGTACAATTTTATCATTAATTTTGTTGGGTATAATAATGGCAAGGTAATTATGTCTTTTAAAATCTTGAAGTGTTGATGAGTGAAATGAAACACAGTCTGGGTTTTGGTTTTAAATAGTTCGTCATAAAGATGTTGAGGAGGATGAACGAAACAAGAATGGCCAGACGCAGTTCATTGTTGGAGCAGAGACCAATAAGTACATATATTTCACTATTGATAGTCATGTTAATGCTTGTTTTTCTCACGGTAGAGCGACTGCTGTCAAGCCCACCTACACAAAGAAAATCAGTGCACTGAGCTACTTTCTTTAGCCTGGGTGGCCACTTCTCATGACATTTCCTTCTGCCCTGGTTCTGCCGAATTATTTTAATCTATAATGGTTCACCAGACTGACTCAAGAGACAGCCGAGGTCTGTTACCGGAATGCCAGGGAAACGTATATAAAGCCGAATGTTAAGATATAGATTCTGGTGACTTCCCTGGTGGTCCCCAGGTTAAGAATTGGCCTTGCAGGGCAGGGCATGTGGGTTCGATCACTGGTCAGGATCCCACCTGGCTGCTGAGCAGCTAAGCTAGCACACTATAACTGGAGACGCCTGGGCCCGGCAATGGAAGATCCACAGGATGCAACAAAGAGTCCACGTGCCGCCGCCAAGACCTGACGCAGCCAAGTAAATACACAAATAAACGTCCAGGGGGAAAGATACAGATTCTTTGGTGACTCAGGGAAGAAACTGTGAGGAAGCATGGTAAGATGGAGTCATTGAGGGATGGGAGATGCGCTTTGTCGTTATGAATAGCATAGTAAACATCGCTTCAGTCTTGGAGCAACTGGCCAAAGACAGGATGACCCATAGATGGAGGACATCTCAGCACAGCCATCAGGCTCCCCACCCCAAGTTTAGTGGAAATTATCTATTATTAAAGAAACTGTTTATAGTGGTGTAGGCAGGTTTGGTGTGAATACTCTCACCGTAACCAGCTGCAAGCTACTGAGGTGATACCAGTAACACAGAGTTGGAAAGAGGAGTCTAGTAGCGCTGCGTAATATAGTATTTCCTCCGTGCACACATGTAAACATAGCATCACCTCAAGAGCCAAGACCATTGTAAACTGGGAAAATCACTAGGGAGTCACGATGTCATGATTTTGAGTATTACTACCTTTGTTTTCTAATGCGGATTATTCCCTTATAGGTTTATACAACTTACATTGGAATAACTGCTATGTTTAAAAACCAGCTTGCCATATTTCACCAGCGCACCACGGGTTTATGATGACCAGCGTGCAGTTCCCAAGAAGACAGTGGTAGACGTGGATGCTGGATTTGGAGGGTTTTCAGAACAAACCTATGAAAACAGGATATTGGTGTTTCTTCTTATGAATGAACGATTTTTGTGCCAAAGTTTGCAATGAAAGGAGCGAGAAGCCATGTGCCTGATCAGGTGTCGGGGGAGGGAGGGGAGAAATAAGAGACTTTGAAGAAGCAACAATGCTTAGGAAAGCCTCCAGTGTACTCTGAGCTATGGACCTGGTTTCAAATATTTGATGAATTGCTGATAAAGGGATTTTCATGGAGCAGAGGCGTATTGAAGGCAGCAAAAGGTCATGACCAAAAGGGGACAGTGTTTTCTAAGCTAAGACAAGTAAATTGGAAACAAGACAGTAAATTGGAAAAGCTTTTGATCACAGCTGTTTTCACACAGACCTGAGAGAGGTGAGGGATGTCCGGTCCAGGAGAACTGGCCGTGACCGTTGTTCTTAAGTCAGTTAAGGAGCAGGGAGTTTACATCCAAGGGAACGAGCTGGGTTTCAGTGGCCACATATACATTCCAGTGGCGTATTCACAAGGCAAACAGAGCATTTTTCACGGGCACGCATGCCCACGCACACACAGGAGCACAAACCCGCCACTCTTTTAGGAAATAGAAGTGATGATCATTGGAACACTTTTTCCCATCCTTGGAATCCGTCTGTGGCTTCTCATTCCCTGGGAGCCCCCCAGGGTCCTCGTCTGGGAAAGGCATTGTCCCCACAGAGCTCAGCTGTCCCTAGCTCAGGAAGTCACTGGTTGAGTGGGGTGATGGCTTTCATGAAGATTCCTGATGAGGAGGAGGGAGACAGAAGCCAGCTCATACTACTAAGAACAGAACACGGAACAAATGTGTTCAGTGTTTTGACTGCAAGGACCCTTTTGATTCCTCTTCCCTCCTGTGTTTTGAAAGATGGTATAGGGTTGCATGGCTGAAGGAAAGCTCTGCTTTTTTTAAGTTATGTTCTACTGGCGCTTCCCTGAGTGTGATACGTGTGATCATAGCAAGTGATGCTTCTTATTAGATTCATGAACAGACTTTTTTTTTTGCACCATCTTGTATTTATTATAATATGCATTTGGAAAAAGGAGTTTGGGGTTTTTTATGAAGTAGTCACATATAGTTTCTTTTTAAAAGAAATTTGCTAAAGTAAATAAAAACTGGTTGTTCATTTAAAGACATATATTAAATGATACTACATAGAGTGTATGAACATGTCAGCAATTAGTGTGGGACTTGAGGAGACCCAAGTGGGTATTTCACATGGATCAGCCCCTGGTACCCAGCGTAGCCACTGTGACTGGAGGAGATGATTGGAGCAGAAAGAGCACCTCTAGTCATCTTAGTTATATATGGACCTCGATCCCAAACAAATGTTTTCTTTTGAGTGCTTGGAAATACTGAAAGTCTTTAAAGTCTCTTTTGTCTGACCTGTTAGCTTTATAGGACCTCTCAGGTTACTGGGTGAATAGGGATATAAATGTATAAGTCTGATTATTTTATTTTTATATTTATTGAGGTATAGTTGCTTTACAATATTATATTAGTTTCTGCTGCACAATGAAGTGAACTATCTATATTTACACATATATCCCCTCCCTCTTGGTCCTTCCTCTCCCTGCTCTCCTTCCCATCTAGGTCACCATAGAACACCAAGCTGAGCTCCCTGTGTTACACAGCAGGTTCCTACTAGCTATCAGTTTTACGCATGGTAGGATGTATAAGCCAATCCTAGTTTCCCACTTCATCCCGCCCTGCCCCACCATATCTACACATCCATTCTCTACTCCTGTGTCTCTATTCCTGCCCAGTAAATATGTTCATCTGTACCATTTTTCTAGATTCCACAGATATGCATTAACATTTGATATTTGTTGTTCTCATTACAAATCTTATTATAATGAAAGAGCCAGCATCAGTGTACTGCTCCTTTATGTACAGTATGTCCCACTTGCAAAATGCCATCCACTCATCTTATTAGTGGCAAGGCTGGTTTGCATGCCTAGCAGGAAGCTTACTCACTGCAGTGCCCAGAGTGATGTCAGTGGAGAGTAAACTGACCTGCCTGGCTGGATACAGTGGATATTGATTGCTCTGCTTATTTAGCGATGTCATGATTTTGCTCCAGGAACACCGTGTAGGGGCCAGCTAGGCCAGCGGTGGGCTGCTTCAGGGACTGCTGGCTTCCTTCGTCCTACCAGCCCCCTGAGAAAGCACGTAGCAGACACCCTGAAGCGAGGTGGAACATTTAGACAGACATTTATCACAAAGAAATTTCGCTGACCTTCCTCTCCATCCATTCCATCTTTTGGGGAGGAGAATCCATAGCATTGGGTGCAGATGAGTCTTTTTTGAAAAATATTTATTTGTTTGGATGCTTAGGTCTTAGCCGTGGCATGCAGGATCTATGTTGTATCACACGGGATCTTTCGCTGCAGTGCGCAGATTCTCTGGCTGGGGTGAGCGGGCTCTGGAGCGCGTGGGCTTCAGTAGTTGCTACAAGCAGACTCTTTAGTTGTGGCAGTTGGGCTTTTGGTTCTTCTGCAGCATGTGCGATCTTAGTTCCCCAATCAATCAGGGATTCAACCTGCATCCTCTGCACTGCAAGGCAGATTCGTAACCACTGAACCACCAGGGAAGTCCCCAGGTGAGTCTTTTCCCCACATTACCTAGAGATGGGCAAACCTTTCATTCTCCAATTTGGGGGAACCATTCTTTACTTTCCCTTGCTGCACAGTTTCCTTCACTTGCCTGTTGGATAAGCATGCTGCTGATGACTGCTCTGAGATGCCCGTTGTAGATCCCCAAGGACACAAGAAATTTAAAAATCCTCTCCATGGCAGAGAAAGGTTAGCACCCTGAGTCTGCATCTTTCTTGAAGGTCTCTAAGGGAAGAATGAATGGGAGATTCCAGCAATGAAGCATCCAGCCTGCCCTCCCTAGAAAACCAACTGGCTTCCTGGGTGGGTATCTAGTAACTTAGTCCTCACCTTGGGCAAGAACATGCCGCTCATTGTTAAGAGAGGTCATATAAATCATTGGCTTTCAGCTAAGAATGTAGAGATAACTACAGAGAATATTTGGCAATGTCTGGAGATATTTTTGGTTGTCACAACTGGGGAAGGATACTACTAGAATCTAGTGGGTAGAAGCAACTAAACATCTCACAGCACACAGAACACTCCCTTTCCCCAAAGAAAATAGTGTCTGTCCCAAACTATTAATAGGCCAAGGTTGAAAACCCCAGATATCAGTGAATGAAGGAGGGAACTTCAAGAGAGGGCTATGATGAGCTGCTTTGAAGCACATTTACTGACTTTTTACTGAGGACCACTGCTCATATCCACCTCGTTTCTGTTAGGGGCTGTCATTAGATTTCACATCCCAGACCCTCTGTTCTTGCGCTTGCTATCCCAGCCTCACTGGGCTCATTGCTGCTCCTGAGGCATGGGCCTATACTCTTTTCTAAGCTATGTAACAAATCTCGACAAGTTTGGCAGCCTACAGTAGCATCCATTCATTAGCTCAGGGTACCATGGGTCAGAAGTCTCAGTAGGCCCAACTGAATTCCCAGCGTGGGTATCATGGACTGAAGTCAGTGTCTCAGCCAGGCTGGTCCTTGTCTGCAGGCTCCGGGGTTGATTCTGCCTCCAGTAACACTCAATTAGCTGAACTCACTTCTGGCGACCTTAGGACTGGGGATCCTGTTTCCTTGCTGGCTGTCATTCCTTGGCTCATGGCCCCTTCCATCTTCAAAGCCAGCAACAGCCACCAAATCTCTCATGTAGAATCTCTCGGGCATCTCCATATGCCACCCATTGGAGAAAACTCCACTTTTAAAGGGTCTATGTTCAATACAGGATACAGGATGCTTGGGGCTGGTGTATGGGAGGATCCGGGAAGATGATGTGGGGTGGAAAGTGGGAAGGGGCTTCGGCATTGGGAGATCGTGTACATCTGTGGCTGATTCATGTCAATGTATGGCAAAACCAATACAGTATTGTAAAGTAGAATAAAGTATTTTAAAAAATAAAAAAAATTAAAATTAAAAAAAAGCATAAAAAAAATAAAGGGTTGGTGTGATGAGATCAGTTCAATTCAGTCACTCAGTCATGTCTGATTCTTTGTGACCCCATGGACTGCCGCATGCCAGGCTTCCCTATCCATCACCAACTCCCAGAGTTTAACCAAACTCATGTCCATTGAGTCAGTGAGGCCATCCAACCATCTCATCCTCTGCCATCCCCTTCTCTTCCCACCTTCAATCTTCCCCAGCATCAGGGTCTTTTCAAATGAGTCAGCTCTTTGCATCAGGTGGCCAAAGTATTGGAGTTTCAACTTCAACATCAGTCCTTCCAATGAACACTCAGGACTGATATCCTTTAGGATGGACTGGTTGGATCTCCTTGCAGTCCAAGGGACTCTCACGAGTCTTCTCCAATACCACAGTTCAAAAGCATCAATTCTTCCGTGCTCAGCTTTCTTTATAGTCCAACTCCCACATGACTACAGGAAAAACCATAGCTTTGAGTAGACGGACCTTTGGTTAAACTCCCTAAACCTGGTTTAGGACTTCATGTTTTGGCTGTGCTGGATCATCCTTGCTACTTCTGGGTGTTCTTTAGCTTCGAGTATCAGTCTAGAGTGTGCAGGCTCAGTAGCTGCAGCAGCCAAGCTTTGATGCCCTGTGGGATCTTAGTTTTCCCGACCTAGGACTGAACCTGTGTCCCCTACATTAGAAGGTAAATGCTCCCACTGGACCACCCAGGGAAGTCCTTGGTCTGGGACTCGAATTCCCAACTGCAAAAGCCCTTAATGGCAAGGTTAGGGCTTAAGTAACAAGGGACAAGAATTGTGGGCAGCATCTTTAGAGTTCTACCTACCACGGAACCTTCGCAATGAACTTTTCCTGCTAGAAATGACCATTCCTGGCCACCACCCCATTGTCCACTTGATTCTCCCACACCATCTCCCAGTCTTTTCAGAACAGTCTTCCCCAGCCATCATAAAAATTGCACGCTTTTTTTTCATCTCATATTCTCTCCCCAGCTTTATTTTTCCTCACAACTCTTGCCAGCATCTGACATGCTGTTTATTTTGCTTATGTTTTGGTGTAAAGTCTGTCTCTCCCAACTGGGATGTGAGTTTTCCAAATGGAAAAAAAATGGGCCTCATTGTATATTCCACACCAAGAACAGCAATTAGTTCTTGTGACACATCCAATGGTGCTTGCCAAATGAGTAAGCATCATAATGGGTTAAAAAGGAGAAATCCAGATTTTTATATAGAAGCTTTGGATTTTATTTCAGTGTTGGCCACTTGTGTTCATCTTCTGGGGCTGCACAAAAAAAATGACTGTGGACTGGGTGGCTTAAGTAACAGATGTGTTGTCTCAAAGTTCTAGAAACTGGAATTCCAAAGTCAAGGTAAAGGCAGGCTTGGTTCCTTCCTAAGTGTTCTGAGGGATCACCTATGCCAGGCTTCTGTCCTTGGGTTATTGATGACCATCCCCATTTTCACATGGCATTCTCTCTATATTTTATTGTTGTTTAGTCGCTAAGTCATGTCTGACTCTAGGACCTCATGGACTTTTTAGCCCACCAGGCTCCTCTGTCTACAGGATTCTCCAGGCAAGAATACTGGAGTGGATTGCCATTTCCTCCTCTAGGGGATCTTCCTTACCCAGAGATCAAACCTGGGTCTTTTGCTTGGCAGGCAGATTCTTTGCCATGAGCCATCCAGGAAGTCCCTCTCTCTGTATAGTGTCTGTTATAAATTCCTCCTTCTTATAAGGCACCAATCATCTTGGATTAGTGTTCTTCCTAAGAACTATAACTGGATCACCTCTGTAAAGGCCATTTCCCCATGTAAGTTACATTTGAAGGTACTGGGGGTTACAATTTAACATATGAATTTGTAGGGAAACGTAATAAGCAGCTATTTATATTTTTCCTTTTCTACCTACACTGAGGATCAGATTCAGCCCCTCCACAGTCTTATAGCGCCAGAGACCAACTGGTATCTTGCTCCCTCTCACAACCCCCACTCAAGATACACAGATGCTCACACATTCCAGGATCTATCGCGGCATCTTCTAGAAGTTCAGTGGCTTTGAGAAGCTTCTAGAGAATGCTTTTCACATGGTAATTAGAGCTGACTCCAAGATGGATGGCTTGGAAGATGGAAATTAGGCTTCTTGTGTTCAAAAATTTGTACTGAACATTGATTTTCTTCGAGGAACATTTAATCATCCCTGTATTACACCTGAGCCAGGCACATTTTTGAATAGAGGAGGAAATGGTAAACCACTAGAAAATGTGATCATATAATAGCATCAATTATAAACATGTGGTATACGTGAGCCAGCTCAGGTACAGTCAGGCAAGACAAGAAGCACCATCAGGGCTGGTCCACACTTGAGTCCTGTGTTGACGCATCTCAGTATCCCAGTATCCAGCATGGTGTCTGCTGGGAAAAGTCGGTCCTCAATATTAACATGCTAGATGAAAAGAACATGTCAGTGTTATTCATAGCTGTCTCTGAAAATCTGAAATCATCTCCCCAACAACCAGCAGCAGCAGCCCTACACATTGGGGCAGGGGTGGGAGGCAGTGTCAGTGGACAACCAGTGAACTAAGGCCACCCCTTGGGACAGATGATGAAAAAGAGCAAGGTCAACTGCATGACTTTCCTAAGGTCATGGAGCTCATCACAGCAGATGCAGGACCAAAAGCTGGGTTTCCTGCATCTGATTCACTGCCTTCCCCTCCACACTGGATGCTGAAACAAAGGCTGCTCGCATATCACCATGGATCAAGGGCTCCGGCTCCTTCCCTAGAAACTAGGCATCCTCATGTTTTATCCTCTAATCTCACTATTCTAACACTATCATTGCAAAACTTCTCATCCTGGATGGGGCCCAAATTGCTGCAACTGCTAGTTCCTTGAAGTAAATAGGAACACCCATTGACCTCAGTAACGAAAACACCTAATCAACAAGATCAGGCCCTTTAAAACCTGTACCTTCCTGTCCTCTCAGCAGCTCATCTCCCCACCCAAGTCAGAGATAAAACCAGCCTCTGCACTAGTCAACAAGAATCCTTCTATTTTCCTGAACCATGAAGTGGAAAGAACAATTTGTAGCTTCAATGAAACATCCAGTCTTGAGCAAAATTCAGATGCAGCAAACCCCAGTTTCAAGCGAAGTCATATTTCATGAGGCAGTCCTTGTGGACAGTCGAGGTGGGAGGCATCCCAGCCTGAGGACAAAGGAGGGGCTTTTATATGCTAATGTGTCTTTAATCTTTGTCATTTAAGCATAACTTGGTCTTCTCAGGGCCATGGTGGCAAGTATGTTTTAGCAAAATCATTTAGCAAATCATTTTAAAGTAAGACTTGGAAGAAGTTTCTAAAGAAAAAGTGCAGCTGCAGCTGATAAGCTCCTGCTGCTCTGTGTGTGATGCTAATTTGGGCCTGAAAGGTGGAGATGGGGTTTATCTTCACTTCCCACCCTGCTGGTTCCCTTCTGGTAACCACCTTTGCTTGGCAACATCTCAGTTCAGTTGCTCAGTCGTGTCCGACTCTTTTCGACCCAATGGACTGCAGGACGCCTGGCCTCCCTGTCCATCACCAACTCTTGGAGTTTAGTCACACTCATGTCCATTAGTCCGTGATGCCATCCAACCATCTTATCCTCTGTTGTTCCGTACTCCTCCTGCTTTCAATCTTTCCCAGCATCAGGGTCTTTTCCAATGAGTCAATTCTTCACATCTGGTGGCCAAAGTATTGGAGTTTCAGCTTCAGTATCAGTCCTTCCAATGAATATTCAGGACTGATTTCCTTTAGAATGGACTGGTTGGATCTCCTTGCAGTCCACAGGCCCCTCAAGAGTCTTCTCCAATACCACAGTTCAAAAGCATCAATTCTTCAACACTCAGCTTTCTTTATAGTCCAACTCTCACATCCATACACGACCACTGGAAAGACCACAGCTTTGACTAGATGGACCTTTGTTGGCAAAGTAATGTCTCTGCTTTTGAATATGCTATCTAGGTTGGTCATAACTTCTCTTCCAAGGGGCAAGCATCTTTTAGTTTCATGGCTGCAGTCACCATCTGCAGTGATTTTGGAGCCCCCCAAAATAAAGTCTGATACTGTTTCCACTGTTTCCCCATCTATTTGCCATCAAGTAATGGGACCAGATGCCATAATCTTAGCTTTCTGAATGTTCAGTTTTAAGCCGGCTTTATCACTCTCCTCTTTCACCTTCATCAAGAGGCTCTTTAGTTCTTCACTTTATGCCATAACGGTGGTGTCATCTGCATATCTGAGGTTATTGATATCTCTCCTGGCAATCATGATTCCAGCTTGTGCTTCATCCATTCCAGCATTTCTCATAATGTACTCCACATACACGTTCAATAAGCAAGGTGACAATATACGGCCTTGATGTATGCCTTTCCCAATTTGTAACCAGTCTGTTGTTCCATGTCTAGTTCTAACTGTTGCTTCCTGACCTATGTACAGATTTCTCAAGAGGTGGGTGAGGTGGTCTGGTATTCCCACCTTTTGAAGAATTTTCCACAGTTTATTGTGATCCACACAGTCAAAGGCTTTGGCATAGTCAATAAAGCAAAAGTAGATATTTTTCTGGAACTCTCTCGCTTTTTTGGTGATCCAGTGGATGTTGGCAATTTGATCTCTGGTTCCTCTGCCTTTTCTAAGTGCAGCTTGAACATCTGGAAGTTTATAGTTCACATATTGCTGAAGCCTGGCTTGAGAATTTTTAGCATTACTTTGCTAGCATGTGGGATGAGTGTAATTGTGTGGTAGTCTGAGCATTCTTTCACATTGCCTTTCTTTGCAACTGGAATGAAAACACCTTTTTCAGTCCTGTGGCCACTGCTGAGTTTTCCAAATTTGCTGGCATATTGAGTGCAGCACTTTCACAGCATCATCTTTCTGGATTTGAAATAGCTTGACTGGAATTCCATCACCTCCACTGGCTTTGTTCATAGTGATGCTTTCTAAGGCCCACTTGACTTCACATTCCAGGATATCTGGCTCTAGGTGAGTGATCATACCATCGTGATTATCTTGGTCGTGAAGATCATTTTTGTACAGTTCTTCTGTGTATTCTTGCCATCTCTTCTTAATATCTTTTGCTTCTGTTAGGTCCATACCATTTCTGTCCTTTATCGAGCCCATCTTTGCATGAAATGTTCCCTTGATATCTCTAATTTTCTTGAAGGGATCTCTAATCTTTCCCATTCTATTGTTTTTCTCTATTTCTTTGCACTGATGACTGAGAAAGGTTTTCTCATCTCTTCTTGCTATTCTTTGGAACTCTGCATTCAAATGGGTATATCTTTTCTTTTCTTCTTTGCCTTTTGCTTCTGTTCTTTTCTTAGCTATTTGTAAGGCCTCCTCAGAAAACCATTTTGCTTTTTTGCATTTCTTTTCCATGGGGATGGTCTTGATCCCTGCTTCCTATACAGTGTCACAAACCTATGTCCGTAGTTCTTCAGGCAGTCTATCAGATCTAATCCCTTGAATCTATTTGTCACTTCCACTGTATAATCATAAAGAATTTGATTTAGGTCATACCTGAATGGGCTAGTGTTTTTCCCTACTTTCTTTAATTTAAGTCTGAATTTGGCAATAAGGGGTTCATGATCTGAACCACAGTCAGCTCCTGGTCTTGTTTTTGCTGTTAAGAGGTTCTCCATCTTTGGCTACAAAGAGTGTAATCAATCTGATTTCCATATTGACCATCTGGTGATGTCTATGTGTAGAGTCTTCTCTTGTGTTGTTGGAAGAGGGTGTTTGCTATGACCAGTGTGTTTTCTTGGCAAAACTCTGTTAACCTTTGCCTTGCTTCATTTTGTACTCCAAGGCCAAATTTGCCTGTTATTCCAGGAATTTCTTGACTTCCTACTTTTGCATTCCAGTCTCCTATAGTAGAGAGAATATCTTTTGGGGGTGTTAGTTCTAGAAGGTCTTGTAGGTCTTCATAGAACCATTCAATTTCAGCTTCTTCATCATTACAGTTCAGGGCATAGACTTGGATTACTGTGATATTGAATGGTTTGCTTTGGAAATGAACAGAGATCATTCCATTGTTTTTGAGATTGCATCCAAGTACTGCACTTCAGACTCTTTTGTTGACTACGGTGGCTACTCCATTTCTTCTAAGGGATTCCTGCCCACAGTAGTAGATAGAATGGTCATCTGAGTTAAATTCACCCATTCCAGTCCATTTTAGTTCGCTGATTGCTAAAATGTCAACGTCACTATTGCCATCTCTTATTTGACCACTTCCAAATTGCCTTGATTCATGGAGCTAACATTCCAGGTTCCTGTTCAATATTGTTCTTTACCCCATTGGACTTTACTTCCATCACCAGTCACATCCACAGCTGGGTATTGTTTTTGCTTTGGCTCCATCTCTTCATTCTTTCTGGAGTTATTTCTCCACTGATCTCCAGTAGCATATTGGGCACCTACCGACCTGGGTAGTTCATCTTTCAGTGTCCTGTCTTTTTGCCTTTTCATACTGTTCATGGGTTCTCAAGGTAAGAATACTGAAGTGGTTTCCCATTTCCTTCACCAGTGGTCCACGTTTTGTCAGAACTCTCCACCATGACCCATCCATCCTGGGTGGCCCTATACAGCATGGCTCATAGTTTCATTGAGTTACACAAGCTGGGGTCCATGTGATCAGATTGGTTAGCTTTCTGTGATTGTGGTTTTCAGTCTGTCTACCCTCTGATCGAGAAGGGTAAGAGGCTTATGGAAGCTTCCTGATGGGGAGACTGACTGAGGGGAAAACTGGGTCTTGTTCTGGTGGGTGGGCCCATGTTCAGTAGATCTTGCCTATTAATTAATCATAGCAATTTATCTCCCTCCAACTTGTAAGGTTAGCAGGGCAAGGCTGTGTGCATGTATAATTTTTTAAGCTATTCCTTTCATAAGATAACTTTGTGTGTAATTTAAGAAATCAAATAATTCTGCAGAGTTTGTTGGTAAAAACTGTATCTAATATTCTCAAAGTGACAAAATTACAGGAATGGAGAACAGATCAGAGTCTGTGGGGGCTGAGTGGTGGGCGGGCATGACTATTAAGGAGTAACCTAGGGAGTGTCTTTATGGTGCTGGAACTCTTCTGTGTTCTGGTTGTGGCGATGATTCCTTTAATCTACACATGTGATGTGGTTTATAGAACTACACTACTCCCCCCAAAGATTCAGGTGACAGACGTAGAGAACACATTTGTGGTTGCCAACGGGCATGGGAGTAGGGGAGGGATACGTTGGGAGTTTAGGATTAGCAGACACAAACTATCCTGCACAGAACAATAAGCAACAAGGTCCTACTCTATGGCACAGGGAACTCTGTTCAGCATCCAGTGATGAATCACCATGGAAAAGAATGTGAAAAAGAATAGATGCATATTTATCTATATATAATACATAGCCGAATCACTCTGCTCTACAGCAGATATTAACACAACATTGTAAACCAACTATACTTCAATAACATGATAGTTTTATAAAAGTGCACATGAATACAAGTGACATCTAAACTGGGTATGCATGTGAATTCATAGCATGGTAACGATATCAGTTTCCTGGTTTTGAAAATATACTATGACCATGTATGAGAGCATTACAGGGGGAAGCTGGGGGAAGGTGTATAAGAATTCTTTGGGAAGGTGTATAAGAATTCTTTATACTTCTTGTTAATCTCAAACTATCAACCTATTACAAAATTAAAAATTATTTTGAAAAAATACTGCAGTATGATGTTCCCTTCTATAGCCTTTCTCCACATAAAGAAGCAAAATTCCTACTTGTTTGGCATTTATGGCCATATTGCTAAGCAACATAAGGTTGATAATTCTTCATTCTTAAAAATTTATTTCATTAAAGTATAGTTGATTTTCAGCGTTGTGTTACTTTCTGCTGTACAACAAAATGATTCAGTTATACATATATATACACTCTCTTTCATATTCTTTTTCATTATGGTTTATCATAAGATGTTGAACAGAATTCCCTGTTGAACAGAATTCTATAGAGTAGAACCTTGTCTTTTATCTATCCTATATACACTAGTTTGCATCTACTAATCCCAGACTCCCAAACCATTCCTCCCCCATTCATTTTTTTAGTTTTAGGCAATCAGTTCAGTTCAGTCACTCAGTCGTGTCCGACTCTTTGCGACCCCATGAATCGCAGCACGCCAGGCCTCCCTGTCCATCACCAACTCCCGAAATTCACTCAGACTCACGTCCATCGAGTCGGTGATGCCATCCAGCCATCTCATCCTCTGTCGTTCCCTTCTCCTCCTGCCCCCAATCCTTTCCAGCATAGGAGTCCTTTCCAATGAGTCAACTATTCACATGAGGCGGCCAAAGTACTGGAGTTTCAGCTTGGGCATCATTCCTTCCAAAGAACATCTAGGACTGATCTCCTTTAGTATGGACTGGTTGGATCTCCTTGCAATCCAAGGGACTCTCATGAGTTTTCTCCAACACCACAGTTCAAAAGTATCAATTCTTTGGTGCTCAGCTTTCTTCACAGTCCAACTCTCACATCCATACATGACCACTGGAAAAACCATAGCCTTGACTAGACGGACCTTTGTTGGCAAAGTGATGTCTCTGCTTTTGAATATGCTGTCTAGGTTGGTCATAACTTTCCTTCCAAGGAGTAAGCGTCTTTTAATTTCATGGCTGCAGTCACCATCTGCAGTGATTTTGGAGCCCCCCAAAATAAAGTCTGACACTATTTCCACTGTTTCCCCATCTATTTCCCATGAAGTGATGGGACTGGATGCCATGATCTTAGTTTTCTGAATGTTGAGCTTTAAGCCAACTTTTTCACTCTCCTCTTTCACTTTCATCAAGAGGCTTTTTAGTTCCTCTTTACTTTCTGCCATAAGGGTGGTGTCATCTGCATATCTGAGGTTATTGATATTTCTCCCGGCAATCTTGATTCCAGCTTGTGCTTCTTCCAGCCCAGCATTTCTCAATAGCTATAAAATATTTCACTATGAAGAATAAGAATCTATTTTCTCTCCATCTTTTCTGTGTCTCCATCTCTCCAATAATAAAATCACATTTTATCTAGATTAATAATCTGTGTTTAAAATATTATTAGTACATGTACTAATCACAGTAAAACCAAGTATTAAATAATGATTACTCTTCTGCATAATAATGGTGTATTCCAAGAATTAAAAACTCATTTGATTTTATTATTTTTCTTCATTTTCTCTGTTTAGCTCTTATTTAGTCCCCAACTCTTTGCTGGTTATCTAAGTCTCCATTCAACTATTTTCACATACTTTATCAGAAAATTTGCAGTTTCCTGGAGACATCATAGACAGACTGTTGTCCATGCTGGTGCTCAGCTAATATCTAGGACCTCTGTTCACCATGAACCTACTGTACATCACTGTCTTGTTTTTTTGAATCTTCACTTCCTGGGTCTCACAGTTTCTTTCTGCATTTAACCCCTTGTTTGATGGAGCACATCCTCAAGTAGTTTTCTGAGCAAGGGTGTAGGAAGTCAGTTTTGGAGAACTTTGCATATCTGGAAACATTTTCTTCATCAGTAGGCTGGATATCAAATGGTAGGTTGGAAATCATTTCCCCTTTGATTTTTGAAGATTTAAAAATTTTTTCTTTTTCTACTAGTGGCAAGTAGGGGGCTACTCATTGTGGTGGCTTCCCTGTTGCAGAGAATGTGTTCTCGGAAGGACGGGCTTCTGTAGTTGTCGCACACAGTCTTAGTTGATCTGCAGCACGTGGGTTCTTCCCAGACCAGGGATTGAAGCCATGTCCCCTGAATTGGCAGGTAGATTCTTAACCATTGGACCACCAGGGAAGTCCTGAAGGTATTGTTGTCACCTTCTAGTTCCCAGAGTGACTGTGGTGAATCTTGTATCCATTCCGATCCCTGATCCTTTCTCGGTCTGGAGGACTACAGAATTCACCTATCTGCATTCAGTGTGCTGAGCTGTATCAGTCCTCTGTCTCGGGTGCGTCACCCAGTAAGACCTTCCAATTTGGACACTACTATCCTTTCATTTGAGTAAATTTCTTTAAATCACTACATTGGTGATTCCTGGTCTCCCTTTTGTGTGTTTTTATATTGCTCAGATGTTGAACCTCACAGTAATTCTCTTCCATTTCTTTTTTTTTTCTACTTCATAAAACATATGTCTTCAACTCTATCCATCAACCATTCCACTGACCTTCCATTTCTGTGTGTGTTAGTCGCTCAGTCGTGTTCGACTCTGTGTAACCTCACAGACTGTAGCCCACCAGGCTCCTCTGCCCATGACATTCTCCAGGCAAGAATATTGGAGTGGGTTGCCATTTCCTTCTCCAATTCTGCTATAATCGTTTTTAATTTCCGAGAGCTCATTTCTTTCCCCTTTCGGTTTACTGGATAGCAGTCTGTTTTTGTTTCGTGATCACAGTGTCTACTCTGATGGCTCTGTGAATATGAATGACTGTGTGTTTTATTAATTTTGGTCTTTCCTGCGTAGGCTATATTTTCTACAGATTTCTTTTGCTTCCTTTTTTTTCCCCCTGTGTTACGTATAAACTTTTCTCAGCGTGCTAAGCTTCTTGATTCTTGTTTGCTCATGTAAAGAAAAAATGAGGGCCTAGAAGTCCATTAGAAGCCCTGAGTCCATGAGTGGGACTTGCTGACTACAAGCTTTGCTGAAAGGCAGCCTGGCTGGCTGGTGGGAGAGGCTGCAGGGCCAGTACCTGATGATCTAGAATATGGTATTTTTCCTAGAGGTTGGAGGTCCAGCTTTGGGGACAGAGTCCCAGGAGTCTCCGTGTTCAGTGTACGTTGTGTCACGTGACTCCACACGTGCTTTGGGGCATGGTAACCCCAGTCTCGGGTCTTTGTGTCCCTCAGGCCTGATGGGGAGTCTGGCTGTCACCGCGAGACAGAGGGCATTTGTATCTGGCTGCTTCATAAACATACTTTTAGCTAATCCTTCATATTTTAGCCCTCATAGACTCCCACTTTTAGTGCTCCCATTGAGATGGGGAGATTTCATGGTCTAAACTCTATCGGTTCTTAGCTATTCTCGCCAGCAGCTCACAACTTAGTTTGGAAGTTGAGCTGACAATTTCACCCCTTTGGACATCAGCGTTCAGGTCTCCAAGTCGTTTACACTTGCTGCATCTCTCCTCATCTTCGTGGGCCTTTGAAAATAGTCCCCTCGTACTTCCCTGGTGGTCCAGTGGGTAAGAATCTGCCTGCCAATGCAGGGGACATGAGTTTGATCCTTGGTCTGGAACACAGGCCATGGGGCAGTCAAGCCTGTGTGCCAACTACTGAAACTCACATGTCCTGGAGCCCATGCTCCACAACAAGAGAAACCACTAGCCCAGGCACAACTAGAGAGTAGCCCCCTCACTGCAACCTGAGAAAGCCCGCATGCAGCAATGAAGACTCAGTGCCACCAAAATAAACAAGATAAAATAAAAAACTTTAATTACAACAATCAAAATCGTCCCCTCAACTTCCCTTTAAATGGAATTTGGGAAGAAAGGAGAAGTCAGTATTTGTGTTCAATCTGCTACTTTTCTCACCAGTTTATTGATGGGAAGACTGAGGTTCAGAAAGGCTAAGAGATGTGGCCAAAACAACAATTCTAAGAGAAGCACTTTGCCTTTTTAAAAAGTCCATGGATAGTGTATTCAGCCAAGCTTATTTCCAGAGGAAACCTGGCAGGTCACATGAAGCAGGTTGGGGACCTCCCTGGAGTGATACAACAATAACATTTATTAAGTGCTTGTTGTATACCCGGCACTGTTCTGATTTCTTTATATATGTTATTAATAATCCATTTTATCATCACAACAGCTTTATAGCATAGGTTACTATTAACATATCCATTTACAGAGGAAGAAAGTAAGACAAAAGAGTTTACTGTTTACCCAAAGTCACAGTGCTACAAAGTGGAGAAAACAGCGTGTACACCTCCACCAGGGTTTCTGAACCTGGGCACGCCGGGCACTTGGAACTTGTTAGCTCGTGTTGGGGGACACTGTGCTTTGCCTTGGGAGGCTCTTTTAGCTGCTCCCTAGATGCCAGCCCTACCCCCATAGTTGAGACAGCCAAAAATGTCTCCAGACATCAGCACATGGTCCCTGCAGGACACAGCCACCCCTGGTTGAGAATGGCTAGCCTGTACAGACATGCTTTCCTCCTAACCCCTTGGCTGTGCTACTCCTTGGTGTGGGGGTCTGTCGGAGGGCCCTCTTCCTTCATCAGATCTGAACAGCAAATTCCGTGATTCCTGGGCCTGTGGGTAGATCCTCTCCCACTCCAATCACCAATCCTCATCCTACCCCTCTGGGATCCCTTTTTTGTCGTGCCACTGGATATGAAAAAAAGAAGAAAAATGAAAAGGCAGGGTGCTCAGCTGAGCGGAGCATGGGCGCATTTGGAAAGGCCGAGTCATTGATCTCTTGGTTCTCTCTCTTGCCTTCATCCCCGCAGAGCCAAGGTGAAGAAGGGGGTGAACATCCTGAGCACACGGACCAGCGAGCCTCGGCAGTGGGACGTCAAGCAGGAGATGGGGAACGGAGGCAAGCACGCCACCACGGCCGTGGTGTGCCAGCGACTGGCGCCAGGCGCGCGCAACAGGTAAAAGCGAGGAGCTCCCTCTCGATTGGCGACCCAGGCTTCCAAGACCCGTTCTCCGCCTAAGAGCCCTGCCTTAGACTCAGGTTAACCACTGCTTAGCAGAGCTGCCACACCTGGTTTGGCAATCTGGAGACACTTAACATCACCAGCAGGACTTTTGGCATCTCCGGTAGGAAGGGCAGAGCCCTGATTCCCAGGGCCTCTCCTCTTCAGGTTTTGAAACAGAGATTAATTTGCAAGGTCTAGTCTGCTTTGCAGGCTTATTCATTCTCCTCATCTACACTCATGTCCTGGAGGCTGTGTCATCTCTGGTTGCCCTTGCTTATCAGAGGTTGCTTTCTTTACAGCGGTTTGCCCTTTGTGAAAAGAGTGTGATTCTATGATTTATACTAAGAAATACATATTTGTCTTCATGTCTGTTCCTGGCACAGAGCTCTGAAAACCGCTGGACTTTAGCAGGATGAGAGCATCAAGGTGTTTCTTGTTTATGTCAATAAGGCGACTTTTGGAAAGCCTCCTAGTTCACCTTAAGATCCAAGCTGGTTGCCAGGGGAATCAAGGCTGTGATTAGAAGGCTGGAGTAGAAGGCCACCTCCTGGCCTCCTGGGTGGAGAAGGGAACTGAAGACTGAGTTCAGTAGCCAGTGGCCAATATGAGTTAATCAATGGTGCTCATGGAATGAAGCCTCTTTAAAAACAAAACAAAAAGACTGAGTTTGGAGAGCTTCCAGGGTGGTGATCAGGTGGAGACTTAGGGACAGTAGCGCCTAGAGAGGGCCTGGAAACTTGCCCCCTTTCCCCATACCTCGCCCTGTGCATGTCTTTCATCTGGCTATTCCTGAGTTATAGCCTTTCATAATAACCAGTATTTTAGTAAGCGAAGTGTTTCTCTGAGTTCTGTGAGCCACTCTAGCTAATTAAAGGAACCCAAGGAGGGGGTCATGGGATCCTTTGATCTATAATCGGTCGATCAGAAGCACAAGTGACAAGTTGGGCTTGCAGTTGGCATCTGAAGGTGGGGGCGGTCTCATGGAACTGAGCCCTCAGCCTTTGGGATCAGACACTCTCTGTCGGTAGAGAGTATCAGAATTGAGTTGAATTGTAGGACAGCCAGCTGGTCAGAGAATTGCGTAGTGGTGGTGGAAAAAAAGACACGCAGCAGAACTGGTGTCAGCATCATAAAGGATTAGGCCGTCTTCAGTGAGGAGGAATATAAAAATGAAAGGTGACTCTCAGTGGCAACAATGCATAAAAGATGCTCTGTGAGCTTCTAGATAGACATCCTGGATTATTATTAACATAATTGCTTTCCCTGTATAAAATCAGCACTTACTCATCTGAGAGTATTTGTGAAAATAGTTAGACAAGAAAGAAACTAAAATAATATATCAGTATCTCTTCTACCTAGGGACTTCCCAGGTGGCGCTAATGGTAAGGAACCAACCTGCTAATGCAGGAGACGTAAGAGACATGGTTTTGATCCCATGTCTTGATTGGAAAGATCCCCTGGAGGAGGCACGGCAACCCACTTCAGTATTCTTACCTGGAGAATTCTACAGGGGAGCCTGGCAGTCTACAGTCCACAGAGTCGTGTAGATTCAGACACAACTGAAGTGACTTAATATGCACACACGCATCCCTTCTACCTAAGGATAATCCACTGCTAATACGTTGGTTCATTTTCTTCCCACATTTTATACATAGACAACATTTGTGTATAATAAATATGTAGTGGATTTATTTTTTTAACAAATCTGGTATTTCCACAGAGTCGTGTAGAGTCAGACACAACTGAAGTGACTTAATATGCACACACGCATCCCTTCTACCTAAGGATAATCCACTGCTAATACGTTGGTTCATTTTCTTCCCACATTTTATACATAGACAACATTTGTGTATAATAAATATGTAGTGGATTTATTTTTTTAACAAATCTGGTATCATAGTGTATATCCTGTTGCTTAATATCTTAAACATTTCATATATTCACACACACACACATATATATGGACTGTAGCCTGCCTCTGTCCATGGGATTCTCCAGGCAAAAATACTAGAGTGGGTTGCCATGCCCTTCTTCAGGGAATCTCCCCAACCCAGAAATCAAGCTTGTGTCTCTTGCATCTCCTGCATCAGCAGGCGGATTCTTTACCATCGGTGCCACCACGGCCAATATGTATATATGTATATATAAATATATAGTTGACTTGTCCATTTCTCTTTTGCTTAAGGTAGCTTCTTAGAATCAAAAAGTTTGATTGTTTTTTAGGGCTCTTGATACAGCCTATCAGCATGTTTTCTTGACAGGATTAACTATATATATATTGCCCATGCCATGCAACATGTGGGATCTTTGTCCCCAACCAGGGATTGAACCCCTGCCCCTTGCATTGGAAGTCTAGAGTCTTAATCACTGGACCACCAGGGACGTCCCTAAATTTCAATTATATTGATAACATCTTCCTTTGACATTAATTATATCCTCAAAAAACTTTTAGGATTCCATCACATAGATTTCAGAAAAGACAATGGCACCCCACTCTGAACTCCTGCCTAGAGAATTCCATGAACAGGGGAGCCTGGTGAGCTATTGTCCATGGGGTCGCACAGAGTCAGACACGACTGAAGTGACTTAGCATGCATGTATGCAAACTACCTTCTACAGGCAGGAGGCAACTTGTCCGCTTCTGTTTTGCTTAAGGTGACTTCTTAGGCTCAAAAAGTTTGATCATTTTTTAGTGATGCAGTCTGTCAACATGTTTTCTTGAAGGGATTAGCATTATAGGAAGAAATATCCAGTTCCATTATTGGACATTATTTTCTTCAGTGAATATTTCAAGGCTGCCAAGAAAAACTCTGCAAATGCTCCACTTCATTAAAAAACACCCAGTTCTTTTACCTGTAAATTCTCTTCCTCCATCCTGCCTTCAATGTGCAGCCAGAAAACACATCTGGTGCCCTGAACAGCTTACTAGATCAAACACCAGCCTTCACCACCGTGCTCCCAAGAAAGATTCTTAGCACATCTAGGGGTGAGGGTCAGGTGTCCAAATGTCTCGACTTGTGAAAACATGGCCAGAAGGAGATGTGTGCATGGGTCCCTTGCTCTAAGCAGGAGTTCAGAAATTGAATTAAATCTCCTGAATCAAATGCACATAAAATCTAATTAACCCCATAAGATTAGTCTTGATTATGCAGATTGAAGGGAGTGTGTTCATTAACAGGCAGTGGATTTATGTATGTAAATAGCTCTTAAAGGTTCATTTTCATTTATTTATTTACTTATGGCTGTGCTGGGTCTTCTTTGCTATACTCCGGCTTTCTTTGGTTGCAGCAAGTGGAGGCTACTCTCTAGTTGCAGTGTGCAGGCTTCTCATTGCAATGGCTTCTCTTGTCGTGGAGGACAAAGCTCTAGAGCACAGGCTCAGTAGTTGTGGCACACAGGCTTAGCTGTCCTGCAGCATGTGGAATCTTCCCAGACCGCGGATTAAACCCATGGCCCTTGCATTGGCAGGAGTCTTTACCACTTTGCCACCTGGGAAACTGAGGATATCTCACTAGGCTATAATCACAGTGTTGGTCAGGCTAGGATGGTCTCCTCTGAAGGCTCAAGAATCCACTCCCTAGTTCATGTGGCTGTTGGCACGATTCAGGTTCAAGAATTGCTGGACAGAGGACATCAGTGTCTTGTTCCTTACGGGGCTCCCTCTCCATCATGGAATGATGCAGGGAGAAAGAAAATGCCAGCAAATAGAAGTCATAGTATTTTATAACCTAATCCTGCAAGTGACATATTGGTTGTGTCTTATTTCATTAGTGATCTGGGCTCCACTCAAGGGGAGATAATGACCAAGGGGAGGGTGGATGAGTACCAAGAGATAGGGATGACTGGGAGTCATCTCACACTGCCTGCCTCACCTCAAATACTCCGCAACTTGGAGAGGACTTGTCTGTGAACTCTCCCAGGGCAGAAGGAAATAACTGAATATGCAGAGATAAAGCAGGATGGCATTCCAGGCACAGGAGGAAGATGGCAAATGTTTAGACGTGTGAGGGTGAGTGATGGTCCTGGGCTGGAAGGAACACCATAAGGAGTTTCAGGGATTAGTCTGGAAAGGTAAGCTTGGCCCTCTCATGGCAGGATGTGAGTTACAGACCCATAGTTTAACCTCTCATTTTCTCTGTTGTTTATCTCCTACCCTAATCTTCCAATTGATTTACTCTTTCAATTCGACTTAAGCTAGTTGATTAAAAGGGAAATTTTATGGCTCTACCTGTATTAGTGAGAGTTCTAAAATGCTCCTGAAGTGATATCCTGACTTATTTCAGCAGAAGAGGGATTTATTCAAAGGATATTGCAGGGAAGGCTGTAGAATCAGCTTAGAAAATGGTCAACACCAGCGGAATCTTAGCAATAGCCAAAAACTCGTCCCAAATTGTACTTTATCATGTACCACCTAGACGACTATGCAAGAGTTTTCTCTTTTATAGTATTTATTTTCATTTATTTATTCATTTTGCTGTGCCGGGTCTTAGCTGTGGCACACAGGATCTTTGACTGAAGCATGCGGGATCTAGTTCCCTAACCAGGGATTGAACCCAAGCCTCCTGCATTGGAAGCTTGGAGTTTTAACCACCAGGTAAGTCCCAAGAGTTTTCTTTAAATCGTCTATTTATTGCTCTTGTTTTTAAAAGTTTCCCTTCATTCTTAGTAATAATGACCTTAAAATTGTAGACTTAAGTTAGTTTCTAATATGCGTTACAATAAGTACAAAACTGTAAGAATTGTTTACAGTCATTTCCTTGGTGATTAGAACAGGGGCATAATTTATGCATATTCTTATCATAATGGGAAATTTGGCCAATGACTCACCCAGTGTGGTGGTCACTGCCCTGTTCAAGGTCCTCTTGAAACCTTTACACTGCCTCTCTGCACCTATGTGAGTGTATTAGTCAGCTAGAGTTGCTGTAACAAACTGGGTATTACAGCACAAACTGTTAAACCACAAACTGGGTGGCTTATTCAGCACACATTTATACTTTCACCATTCTAGAGACCAGAAGTCCAAGATCAAGGTGCTGTTAATATTGGTTTCTGGCGAGCCCTCTCTTCCTGACCTTCTTGCCTTGTCCTTACATGGTCTTTCCACTGCGTGTCCATTTGGAAAGAGAGAGAGCTCAGATGTCGCTTCCTCTTCTTGTTGGGACACTAGTCTGGTCAGACTGGGACCCCATCCTTATGACTCCTTATGTAACTGGGGTCGCTACGGAGTTGGACACGACTGAGCGACTTCACTTTCACTTTTCACTGCCATGCATTGGAGAAGGAAATGGCAGCCCACTCCAGTGTTCTTGCCTGGAGAATCCCAGGGACGGCGGAGCCTGGTGGATTGTGTCTCTGGGGTCACACAGAGTCAGACACAACTAAAGCGACTTAGCAGCAGCAGCAGCATGTACAGTGGGGATGGAGAACTTGGTAGGAAGACCATCCATTAAAATAGCTCTTTCAGTGGAGCACTTTTCTCCTGAAGTCCAGCAGCTCTGAAGCATCCTGTTCACTCTTTCCTGATGCCATATCCATAAGCCCTCAGATCCAGGATATTAGCTTGCATATTGCCCAAACACACACCTAACTGTGTTGAATTTTGTTTCCACTCCTCCGAGATCAATGTTGTAACAGTCTGAGCATCTCCACAATCACACAACATCAGCATACAGCCTACTAGGTTGTACTTCATCCATCGGGATCATGAGGCCAATGGAGAAATTAACATCCTCTCTGAGCCCCATAACTGAGTGCATCAACAAAGCCAATGCCTCTTTGCAGGCAAAGAGGATGAAAAGCACAGGGAACACATTTTGTGGTTTTCTTGATAAGTTTTATTGTTGCGGTTTTGTGGGTTTTGCTTTTGTTTGGGGGAGAGGTTGTTTCTTTTTGGGGGCCGGGCAGTGGCATGCAAGATCTTAATTCCCTGTCTAGGCATTGAACCCGTGCCCCCTGCAGTGAAGTGTGGAGACTTAATCACTGAACGTCCCTAAGGGTGCATTCCTTGAGAGGAATCTTCTGCTTGCTCTTTTCTCTCCCTTCCACATTCTGAAGCTTTTCCAAACCTGGGGCTTGGGCTCATCTGAGCACCAGAGGATCAAGAATTTCATAAAGCCTGGGAAGTAAGTCCATCATGAAGGGAGGGCGCAGTTGAGTCCAGGCTCCACAAGTTTGCACCTTTATCTAATCCATGCTTTTTCTCTAAGCTTTCTCTGAGCCTTACTCTCCCAAGTTCATTCCTTCAAGAGAAATGCCAAAGATTAGAGTTTTCGGTAAACTGTGGGCAGTCTTTGTCTAAATTTCACTTACTTAATTTTTTTGAAGTATAGTTGATTTCTGCTTACTGCAAAGCAATGCACTTGTACATATATGTGTGTGTGTTTATATATACATTCTTTCGTGTTCTTTTCCATTATGGATTATCACAGTATATTGAATATAGTTCTCTGTGCTATATATAGTAAGGCCTTGTTGTTTATCCATACTCTGTATCATAGTTTGCATCTGCCAAGCCCATCCTCCCCATCCTTCCCTCCTCTACGTCCCCTCCCACTCGGCAACCATCAGTCTGTTTTCTGTGAGTCTGTCTCTGTTTCATAGATAAGTTCATTTGTGTCATATTTTAGAGCCCACATGTAAGTGATACCATATGATATTTGTTTTTCTCTTCCTGACTTCCCTTAGTATAATCTCCAGTTGCAGCCACATTGCTGCAATTACTGGAGTGGGTTGCCATTTCCTTCTCCAGGGGATCTTCCCAACCCAGGGATCGAACACCAGGTCTCCTGCATTTTAGGCAGATTCTTTACCATCTGAGACACCAGAGAAGCTCGCAAATGGCATTATTTCATCCCTTCTTATGGCCATGTAACATTCCACTGTGTGTATGGACCTCATCTTCTTTTCCATTCACCTACTGATGGGTATTTACTTGTTCCCATGTCTTGGCTATCATAAATAGTGCTGCCGTGAATGTAGGAGGGCTTGTATCTTCTCGAGTTTTGTCTGTATATATGCCCAGGAGTGGGGTTGCCAGATCATTTGGTAATTCCATTTTTAGTTTTCTGAGAAACTTCCCTACAGTTTTCCGCAGTGGCTGCAACAATTTACATTCTCACCAACAGTGTACTAATCTTACCTTTTCTCCACAACCTCTGTAGCATTTATTCTTTGCAGATTTTTTGATGATTGACATTCTGACTGTTGTGAGGTGATAGATACCTCATTGTAGTTTTGATTTGCATTTCTCTGATCATTAGCAGTACTGGGCATCCTTTCCTGTGCCGGTTAATGGGCATCCTTTTAAGTTAACTGGTAACTCTATGTTAGTGATCTTCTATTGCTCTGAGTGAGACCGACTCCCCCATGAAGGTCACTGAATGCCACCTGCAAGACCCCCAGCCTGGCCACACACACCTGTACTGTTATCTCCTGAACACCTGTATTTAAATGGGTTCACTTATGCATTTTAAAAGTTCCATATTAGGTTTAAAAAAAAAATTAGCATTCATTCAGAGGGGATATATCTCTGGGGAAGCAAACAGATTATCTCAAAAATAGAAACTTAAATAACAGTAATATTCTGTATGTTTTGTAAAGCTTGACAACACACAGAATAATACTCTGTATTTCCTAGTTCCTGGCATTTTACAAAATGCTTTGTGTATGTTATTTCAAGAACTCTTTCCCATGGTTTCAGGAACTGAGATTCACACCATTGGGCAGATAAAGAAAAGAAATGAAGACACTCAGAGGCAGAAAGCATCCACTTGGACATTTGTGCAAATGATTTTTTTCTAATGTTTTCTTCTAAAATAATCTTCTGTCTATAAATACACAGGAAAATCTCATATTTATTGCATGAATTAAAATTCAATATACAGGGAACAAATATTATTGATGTCTATGTTCCTGTGCTCTGTCGCTCAGTCATGTCCAACTCTTTGTGACCCCTCAATGTTGAGTTTAAGCCAGAGATTAGCAAATACCCAGGTGATATTAAAGATACACTAGTCCCAAAGGAGATGTTCTCTTTTTTTCCCTCCTTTATCTTTTATTTTCTTCAGTGTCCCTATGTCACTTATAATCAGAAACATGTATTAAAAGTACATTTTAAACCCATATTCCTGAGACTTCCTTTGTGTTCCAATGGTCAAGACTTCTCCTTCCAATACAGGGGGTGCAGGTTTGACCCCTGGTCATGAACTAGGGTCTCTCATGACCAAAACATAAAACAGAAGCAGTATTGTAACAAATTCAATAAAGACTTTAAAAACAGCCTACATCAAAAAAAGTCTTTTTATACAATTAGGAAAATAAGCCCATATTCCACATCTTATGTAACTATTACCATAAATATAAATAGAAGTAGTAGCATTAGTCACTCAGTCATTGTTTCTTTGCAACCCCATGGACTGTATGTAGCCGGCCAGGCTCCTCCTGTGTGTAGAATTCTCCAGGCTAGAGTACTGGAGTGGGTTGCCATTCTCTTCTCCAGGGGATCTTCCTAACCCAGAGAGTGAACCCCAGTCTGTAGCATTGCTGGCAAATTCTTTATCATCTGAGCCACCAGGGAAGCCCCATAAATATAAATACTTTTATACAGTTGCCATCAGTCTGTGACAGAACCTCTTTCATAATGTAACATTACCAAATCCCTTTGCCTGCCCCAAACTTAATTTGTTAATTATCTTCCTAACAACTTATTAAGCAGATGAATCTGAATTAATTTAGAGAGCCCCATATATTGTAAGGCTTCTTGGTGGTCTAGTCCTACCTATTTCATATAAATAAGTCAGTGGTGTACATTTCCATGACTATATAGTACCTTCCCATCCCTCTCTTCCTAGGAGACTGCAAGGGGTCTGGAGATGCTGCGGGTGATACTTGCAAACCTAGGTTACAGATGTGGGTGGTCAGCTGCCAGCTGAAAAGGTGCCCATATGACAGAACTCAAGCAGAGGTGCCTGCACGGGAGTTGGCCCATTTAACCAGGGACTGTGGACGTAAGGGAGCCAGACAGGGAGCCTTGCATGCTGGAAGGGGAAGGCAGAGGGCAGGAAGGACTGCATCCACTGAGGGAGAATGCTGGAAACTTCCCAGGTGAGAACGCAGGCCCAGTGCTGCCTAACCTCTGGATTTTTCTAGAACAGCTGAAAACCCAGACTGTCCTAGAAAATCTCTCAATTTTTAAAAGTTTGGATTTTTAAAATCATTGTGCAGATCAAACAAAAGGAATATTGTTCAGGAAAATAGTCCATCAGGGAGTGAATTGTGCAAAAGTGGTCAGTTTGAGCCCATGGTACATTATGCTTTGGGTAAAATCGTGCCTGTTTTCTTTAGGGGGTTAATTGCCTGTATCTTCGAGGCATCAAATCGACAGCAAAATAGCCCACCTGGGCATGGATGGTGTGTCTCTTTAGGAGGTACTTATACGTGAGGCCAGGCCTTTTGACTCAGCTCACCTTCATTGTACACCACATACAGGAGCCCTTCTGAACAGATCAAGTGGCATGACACCGCTTTGGTTCTAGCACCTGTTATAAACTCACCTCCATCCTCCTGTACCTTTTTCTCACTCACCATTCACTTTCATTAAGCATCAGCCCTACCAGGAAACCTTCCTGGGACATAGTATTCTCTCCTTTCCAGCCAGCGTCCCCCAGCCAGGCTAGACAGGGGATATCTTCTGGGTCCATGCGCTTCCCTAGAAAAACCCAATGACACTCATCTCACTCTTCCTTCTGCCCAGAGCAACAGCTGCTGCTGCCGCCCCCAAGCCCCTCAATCATCACACTTCAGGGATGCTCTGCTTCTGGAGGAGATTAGGTCATTCAGGCAGGTCATAAAAGGAGAAGGGCTTTTCCAAAAGCAAAGATCATTGAAATTGGTGAATAAGATGCCCGTTGGTATTCATTTTAGCAGCCTCGATCACAGACCTTTCTTCTATTCGCAGCTCTTTGTTTTGGGGAATTCTGGAGTGTGCTTAGAGCTGTTGCATGTAAACACTTTGAGCAGAGCTTCTGGGAATGTTCCACGAAGATAATTTGCTTTTCCCTGAAAAAAAATGACCCAGACTGAGTTCCTTCTTTAAGAGCTATTTGAAGATAGCACAGAAAATCTGCAAGGCAAACACCTACGAATGAAAATCACCCAATCAATGGGATGAAGCCTGCTTTTCAGGCTCCCCAAGGAAGAAATCAAAAGCATCCTGACTCAGCCCACCCTAAACTCATAGCAGGCTCCTGTCAATCTCTGCAGCAGAGAATTTATTGACGTACGTATTGTGTGTTCTCCATAAAATGTTCGCTTCCCTCCCACTTTCAGCTGTGACGAAGGTTAAAGCCCAAGATGGTTGTGGTTATTGGTATTTCCTGTGATTTATAGAAGCTAAACTCTCCCAAGGGAATTTGCTGGAAGCCCCTAGGGTGGGGAAACAGGCAGAGAAGAGGCTTGAAAGTACTTGAAAGAAGAAGAGGTTTTCCTTGGAGACCTAAGAGCTGATTCTGTTGTCGAACCTTGATCTGATGTCTGAAATGAGCATTTGTTTTCCTATTGCCGGGTGCTGTTTAAAATCAGGGTATCCAATCATAGTAAGTGAAGTCAGACAGAGAAAGACAAATACCATGTGATATCACTTATATGTGGAATCTGGAATATGACAGAAATGAACTTATTTAAAAAACAGAGAACAGACTCATGGACAGAGAAAACAAACTTATGGTTACCAAAGGGGGAAAGGGGGAGAGAGGGATAAATTAGGAGTTTGGGTTGAACATATACACACTCAGTTCAGTTCAGTTCAGTCGCTCAGTCGTGTCTGACTGTTTGTGACCCCATGAATTGCAGCACGCCAGGCATCCCTGTCCATCACCAACTCCCGGAGTTCACTCATACTCACGTCCATCGAGTTGGTGATGCCATCCAGCCGTCTCATCCTCTGTCATCCCCTTCTCCACCTGCCCCCAATACCTCCCAGCATCAGAGTCTTTTCCAGTGAGTCAACTCTTTTGCATGAGGTGGCCAAAGTACTGGAGTTTCAGCATTAGCATCATTCCTCCCAAAGAACACCCAGGACTGATCTTCTTTAGAATGGGTTGGTTGGATCTCAATGCAGTCCAAGGGATTCTCAAGAGTCTTCTCCAACACCACAGTTCAAAAGCATCAATTCTTCAGCGCTCAGCTTTCTTTACAGTCCAACTCTCACATCCATACATGACCACTGGAAAAACCATAGCCTTGACTAGACGGATTTTTGTTGGCAAAGTAATGTCTCTGCTTTTCAGTATGCTATCTAGGTTGGTCATAACCTTTTAATTTCATGGTTGCAGTCACCATCTGCAGTGATTTTGGAGCCCCCCAAAATAAAGTCTGACACTTTTTCCACTGTTTCCCCATCTATTTGCCATAAAGTGATGGGATCGGATGCCATGATCTTCGTTTTCTGAATGTTGAGCTTTAAGCCTACTTTTTCACTCTCCTCTTTCACTTTCATCAAGAGGGTCTTTAGTTCCTCTTCACTTTCTGCCATAAGGGTGGTGTCATCTGCATACCTGAGGTTATTTACATTTCTCCCGGCAATCTTGATTCTGGCTTGTGCTTCTTCCAGCCCAGTGTTTCTCATGATGTACTCTGCATAGAAGTTAAATAAGCAGGGTGACAGTATACAGCCTTGACGTATTCCTTTTCCTATTTGGAACCAGTCTGTTTTCTGAGTCCAATTCTAACTGTTGCTTCCTGACCATATACACACTACTGTATATAAAATAGATAAACAAGGACCTTCTGTATAGCACAAGGAATGGCACTCAATAGCTTGTAACTTATAAGGGAAACAAATCCTTTAAACTGAAGAATAGTTTATTTACAGTGTTTCAGTTATACAACAAAATGATATGTTGTATATATGTTTCATGAGTACAACATATACTATATATATTAATATATAGTGTGATATATATGTATATATATGTTTTGGGTTTCTCCATATACTATAAATATTAATATATAATATAATGTGTTGTGCTGTGTTGCTCAGTCATGTCTGACTCTTTGAGATCCCGTGTACTATAGCCCACCAGGCTCCTCTGGCCATTGGGATTCCACAGACAAGAATACTGGAGTGGGTTGCCATGCCCTCCTCCAGGATGTATATTTAACATATATATTATATAATATAGGTAGATATATATGTATATATATATATATATATATATGTATGTCTATATGTTTTGAGCTTTCCTGATGGCTCAGTAGGTAAAGAATCTGCCTGCAGTGGAGGAGGAACAGGAGATGCAGGCTCAATCCCTGGGTTGGAAAGATCCCCTGGAGAAGGAAATGGCAACTACTCCAGTATTCTCACTGGAAAGATTCCATGGACAGAGGAGCCTGGCAGGCTACAGTCCATGGAATCACAAAGAGTCAAGTACAACTGAGTGATTAAGCACAAGCATGTAAGTTTCAAATGTACAGCAATATCACTTTACTGTATAGCTGAAACACCGTAGATCAACTATACTTCCATTTAAAATTTAAATTAAATTGAAAAAGAGAGTAGAGCATCCATGGTTTATCATCCCATCAAGGCTGCTGACAGTGAAGGTCATCAAATTCTCCAGGGGCACTGCTTCCACAGAGAAGGGATAGATGCTGGGAGTCAAAACCAATGTGTAGGCAAGGCACCTGGGAGACTGCCCCATGGCGGACGCTTTGAACACACAGTCCCCATTTCCCCCAAACCCTACAGTCATAGTCACGCAACCAGTTTTCAGATGATGGTCTCGTGTACAAAAGGTTGTGTTTTCCAAGGATGATCTCAACAGGTCTGTTCTACTCCTGTTCTACATCCTGCCTACTCTTCTTGACCTTATTTGCCAAGAATTCCTTGTCTCCCCTCCTCAAACCTGGGGAGACCTTAGTGACTACCTGGCCTCCAGTGTACTGCAGAAGTGATGCCACATGATTTTGAGAGAGCCAGGTCACCGAAGAGCCAGAAGACAGCACGTAAGCATCCGCGTGCCTGGAGGCCACAGAACTATGAGAAAGCCCCACTCTGCCTGTGACAAGACCATAGCAAGGCGCCCTCATCAAGGGAGAGAACGGTGTCCAGCCACCGCCCAGCCAAGCCCTTCCAGAATTTTTTTTTTATGTTTATTTATTTGGCTGCATCCGGTCTTATTGCAGCATGTGGGATCTTTGCTTTTGGGGGGCATATAGGATCATTTGTGGTGGCATGGGAATTCTTAGTTGCAGCATATGGGATCTAATTGTCTGATCAGGGATCAAACCTGGTCCCCCCTGCATTGGGAGCACAGTGTCTTAGCCACTGGACCACCAGGGAAGTCCCCCTTTCAGTATTCTTGGTTTACAATGAAAAGACCATTTTGTGCCACTACTTTTGGAGGGTGATTTATGACATCACAGCAAGTAATTGTGACACAGAGGGGTTGAACTCCTTGCCAACCTCACACAGCTATTCAGGGCAGTTTTAACCCTGTCTGTCTGATCATAATCCCCCTACACACACACACACACACACACACACACACACACACACACACACCCTCTTGCCACAAGGAAGAGAACCTCATATGAAGAGATGCTGAAAGACTTGCACCGAAGGGCCCTTCCCAGCTCTGCATCACCTTTAGAAGCTTGTTTCTTGGCTTCATGCACCCCAGCCTCATTGAAAGCCTTTCATGGCCAGAAAGAAGAGTTTTTATGTTTTCTTCTTTTCATCGCAGCCTGACGTGTGGTCCCCAGCTCAAACAGAAAATGTATAAATACATCTCTCAGCATCTGTCCTGAAATGACTTATTGTCGTGCATTAATGAGTCCCTCAAGCTCTTGCCAGACCAGTAATTAACTGTAAAGGGAGGATGTGGAGCTGACGCTGTGGCTCTGACTAGAGCAGGTGCATTTCAGAACCCGTTCCCCTGCCCCCAAAACCCCATCTGACCCAGAGGTGTGGATGAAGTTCTTCCTACATAAGTGGTCCTCAGCAAACCATGTGCTAAGCAGGTCCCCCCCTCCACCTTGTGGGGCAGAACTGTCATGCCTCAGGGCTCCATGTATTATTACACAGGACGTGTTCAGAATCCTCCTGGCCACCACCAAGCTGCCATGAGACCCTGGTTTTATCCATGTTGTCTCAATCCTTTTAATCTGGGGACCCTTGTTCAGACTGAGGGTCCTTCTCATATCTGACTGGTCTTCACCAGAAAGTGGCAAACTGCAGTGGAAATGAACTGTTTCCTTTTATAGAAAAGAAATTTGTAACATTTTTATTGGAATATAGTTGCTTTACAATGTTGTGTTAATTCCTGCTATCAAGCAAAGTGGCTCAGCTGTATGAGCCACTCAGCAAAGTGGCTCAGCTACATCCCCTCTTTTTTGGATTTCCTTCCCATCTAGGTCGTGACGGAAGGTTGGGAAGACTTTCCTGTGCTGTACAGTAAGCTCTCATTAGTTATCTGTTTTATACAGAGCAGTGTATATATGTCAGTTCCAGTCTCCCGGTTCATCCCTCACCCTTACCCTCCTTGGTTCCCATGTATTTGTACTCTGTGTCTGTATCTCTGTTTCTGCTTTGCAGATAGGTTCATCTGTACCATTTTTCTAGATTCTACATACAGGTGCCTTAATATACAGTATGTGTTTTTTATGCTGCACCAGAAGTTAAAGCTTTGCTCACATGGTGCCTCCACTTGCAAATATCCCATGAAACAATATGGTACTGTGAATACTAACATGGCCTCAAGAGTCAGCCAGGCAACTCAGGTTGAAGACTCAACTTTTCTACCTGGACGCTGTGTGTTTTTGTGTACGTGAGTCCATCTCCTTGGGTCTTATCTGATAAAATGAAGTGAAGTCGCTCAGTCGTGTCCAGCTCTTTGCGACCCTGTGGACTGTAGCCCACCAGGCTTCTCCGTCCATGGGATTCTCCAGGCAAGAACACTGCAGTGGTTTGCCATTTCTTTCTCCAGGGGATCTTCCTGACCCAGGGATCAAACCCAGGTCTCCCACATTGCAGGCAGATGCTTTAATCTCTGAGCCACCAGGGAAGCCCCTTATCTGATATGTGAGGTGATAAATAACTATAGTACCTTCCTCATGGAGTGCTTGTGAGGATTAAAAGAATCAGTTTATGTGAAGAACCCATGTAGAGTGTTGGTTCTTGTGTTTTCCACGGAGCAAATCTTCCTTCAGTTCTTCCTGACTTCCTTACACAGCAGTCCAGACTTCCTTGTACTCTTAAGTGTGACAGAGGCACAGTGTTCTTTCCCAAGTGTAGCAAACGTCAGCCACTGAACCACACTGTCCTGCTGGCTAACCCACTGTCCCCAGCATCCCCCTGGAAGCTCCATTCTGCCCATCCTCCTCCTCCTCCCCAGGCTGGTCCTTTTGGCTCATGATGGATGCTGTTTCAGTGGCTGGTTGACTGTGGACTCTGCTCAGGGCAACCTGAGCTTAGAAGGGGCGGAGAGACTACATCAGAGAAATTGCAGTCGCCCCTGGGCACCTATGGGTTCCTTGCTTGGACTATTTATAAGCTAAGGTCTAAGGCTGATTGTAATTTTTCACTTACTAAGGCACATTTTCCCCTTCTGCTTTTATACATATACTCTTCGTTTATTTCAAAATGTAGACAAATCAACATGCCGAAATCTACATCTGCCCTCCCCTTACCCAGCTCCCTTCCCTGGAGGTCATCAGAGTTCACACTTTATCACATCCCTTTTCAGAGATATTTTATACATATGAAAACATGCACATATATATGTATATATATCCCCCACATTTCAATTTTGAACAATGTTGCTTCCTTTTTCACCTATTAATAATAATATACCTTGTAACTTTCCATATTAGTGCAGAAAGTTCTTTATTCTTACATATATATAAAAATATATAAAAGATATTATTTACATACATAAAATATATAAATATATTTTGTATATACTTTTATATATAAAAGTATAAAGTTCTTTATACTTTTCTAAAAAGTATCACAGGGACTTCCCTGGTGGTCAATGGCTAAGACTCACCACTCCCAGTGCAGGGGGCCTGGGTTTGATCCCTAATCAGGAAACCAGATCCCACATGCTATAACTAAGAGTTCTCTTGCCATAACCAAAAAATCCTACATGCCACAACTAAGATCAAAGATCCCATGTGCTGCAACTAAGACCCATCACAATCAAATAAGTAAACATTTTAAAAATATATTTGCTATTCAATCACAAAGTCATGTCTAGCTCTTTGTGACCCCATGGACTGCAGCACACCGGGCTTCCCTGTCCTTCACTGTCTCCTGGAGTTTGTTCAAATTCATGTATGTTGAATCAGTGATGCTATCTAACTATTTTATCCTCTGCCATTGCCTTTTCCTCCTGCCTTCAGTCTTTCCCAGCATCAGGGTCTTTTCCAATGAGTCGGCTCTTTGCATCAGGTGTCCAGGGCATTGGACCTTCAGCTTCAGCATCAGTCCTTCCAATGAATATTCAGGACTGATTTCCTTGAGGATTGACTGGTTTGATCTTACAATCGAAGGGACTCTCAACAGTCTTATCCAGCACCACAGTTGCAACCCATCATTATGTTCCTTTTTTAAAAAGCATCACGTATTATGTGTATGGCATCGTTTATCTGAACCAACACCCTATTATTAGCTGTCCTGGAGGTTCTACCACCTTTTCCCTGTAGATGTGACTTTGAATCACTTTGTCCAAACACCATCTTGAACATCTGTGATTGCATCTGTGAAGTGAATTGCAAAAGTGTGCCAGCTAGGAAAATGGTAAAGGCATTTGCAAAGGTGATGAGTATTGACATGTTACATAGAAACTCTATTGATTTACACCACCATCCACCCACACCCACACGTTGCTAACAAGCTCTTTGATCTCTTGATGCTTGCATTTTTTTTTTCCACATGAATGATTGGGCTAGCAAGTAGCCTGAGAGTAAAACTCTACCTGGGAATTGTGGTATGGATTGTTAGGGTGTCAGTTCACCCTGGTGATTCCTGGGGAGTTCTGGAGTGGCATTTGTGTCCCTGCCACATCTCTGGAGTATCTCACCTGGGCATGCAGTGGGTCTTCCATCTTGATAGCTACATTCGTAATTTAGGAACATGTGTGGTGTACAGGGCCTTCCCTGGTGGCTCAGGTGGTAAAGAATGTGCCTGCAGTGTGGGAGATCTGGGTTTGATCCCTGGGTTGGGAAGATCCCCTGGAGAAGAGAATGGCTTGCCCACTCCGGTATTCTTGCCTGGAGAATTCCTTGGACAGTGTACAGGCTGTACACTAGGTCTCTTCTCTTTTTGTCTCTTTGGCTGGGCTGGGTCTTTGTTGCAGCCTGCAGGCTCTTCATTGTCGTGTGTGGGCTTCTCTCTAGTTGTCGAGTCCCCAGGTTCAGTAGCTGCAGCTCAAAGTCTTCTCTAATTGCAGCACACAGACTTAGCTGCCCCATAGCATATGGCATCTTACTTCCCAGACCAGGGATCGAACCCCTGTCCCCTGCATTAGAGGGCAGATCGTTAATCACTGCCCCCCGCTCAGGGAGGTCCCTATATTAGGTCTCTTCTAAATTCTCACCTAATCTGAGTTCTGTATTTTCTCCCAAGTCCCAGCCCCCACCCATTCTTCTCCATGGCCAAAGTGTTCTGTTTAAAACATAAATCGAATCATGCAACCTCTTATTATTTCACCTTCCAGAGCTTCTCATCTTCACCTGGAGAATCACATCCAGCTCTCACATTACATTTAGTTCTTCACCATGAGCTCCAAGGCCCTGGAGGTGCTGTGGCCCCCTGCCCACCTCTCTATCTTTTTCTTTATGTTTTTCTCATTAGTCACAGCCTTCTTCCACCCTGGCTCCTGTGGGACCTGTCACTCATGAGTCAAGCTTGTTCTTGCCACAGGGCCTTTGCATCTGCTATTATCTCTTACTGGAATCTGCAAGACCAGATCGTTCAGTGTTTTAGGTCTTGGCTCAAGGGTCTTATTCTCAGAGAGACTATCTATGACCACTCACATGCATTGCTGGTTTTCTCTTCTTTCTAGAGCTCACCAGTATGAAATTACCTGTTTGTTTATGATCATCTCTCCCCTCAAGAAAGTAGACTCTGTGAAGGAAAGAAGAGACTTATCCATTCTTAGTGCTTAGATCAGTTCATAACACAGAGCAGGGACTGAAATCATCACTCAGTGAATAAGCACATGAACGATCTTTGCAACAAATATCAAATGATCTTGCCTGTAGTTTATAGATGAAAAATAGGGGTCAGAGGGCCCTTGTGCTCAGAGTAGGAGGTATTTGCTGAATGACTTAATAAATAAAGGATGCTAGTTATGCTGTATTGCGTTAGAGCATGTTGACCCATTGTACAGATGAAGGAATAAGCTGAGAGAGTCTGAATGAGCTGGAAGAACCATGTCCTGGGAGCTGGTGATGGGAGCCCCAAGGTTTTGCAAGAGACGTACGACGGAAACCCAAGCCCACTGTGCTCCAGGCTTCCTCCCCACCCTGAACACACTCTTCTAGTTCTCACCTTCTCTGCAGCTGTGAAAGAGGAAGTGACATCCAGTTCACCCACTAAGGGATTTATGAAACAACTTGCATAATATATGCCAGCATGGCAGTAAGAATTCCTAGACTTACAGACAGGTCCTAAAATGTCATTCTCATTGGTGAGAGCTTAACAGCTTCATCCAAGCCTGAAACGTGCTAGTCATAAAGGAAATATTGGATTGGCCAAAAAGTTCATTTGGGTTTTTCCATAAGATGTTATAGAAAAACCCAAAGAGATCTTGATATCTCCTGCTAGGCTGCCACGCAAGACTCAAAGACATACAGGAAGCACAACTGTTTGGACTGTGCCCCACAGTGCTTGGGAACTAAGGAGGCTTCCAATCTTGCATTCTGATTACCTGTTAAACCCTCACAGGAGGGAACCTTTAACACACATCAGCCTGATTGGAGGGTCTCAGAGTGAAGACCTGAGTTTTTGTGTTTGTCTTTGTATTCAAGACTCAAATAATTATCCTGCCAGGCACTGGGAATTTATATGAGGGACCATAGAACAGTTATGGACTCTGACCTCATGCACCTCGCTGTGCATTTGAAAAGATGGAAAATGTTTAAATAAGCACACCAAGAAATAATCTCTAGCAACACCAGGAAATGCTGTGAAGAAAAGGTATGTAGCATTTAAGAATTCACAATAAGACAGTGTGTTAGCATATGGGTCAATTGCTTGCAAAAGGGACCTTGGTGAAGATGGTGTGAATTAAAGATGAAAGAAAACATTATCTTCCTGTTACAAAGGGGTCTGCAGTGGTTTTGTGCCTCTGCTCTGCCCTGCCATCAGAAACCCAGGTTCCTTCCTAGTTGCTCAGCTACCACAAGCGGGCTGCCCTCGCCCGCATGATCTAAGATGGCACAATAGCCTAGCCAAGGGGAAGATGATGAGGAGAGAGGGCCATGGATGCCAAACCATGGAGAAGTGTTTCAGTTATTACCTGGGGAGCAATGAAAAGTCTTTAAAATATTTGAAGCAGGATCATGGCATGATCACATTTATGTAAACAATATTACTGGTAAATGCATAAGAAACACATTGGGAGAGAGGAGTCCAAGAAGATAGAAGCATCCAGTTAGGATCTTCCCTGGCAGCCCAATAGCTAAGAATCTCACTCCCAATGCAGGGGGCCCTCCAATCCCTAGTCAGGGAACTAGATTTCAGTCCCCATGAAGATGGCAGAGAAGAGAGAACTAGATCCCACATGCCACAACTAAACACCCTGCTTACCACAACAAAGATTGAAGATCCTGAGTTCTGCAATTAAGACCTGGGTCAGCCAACTAAATAAATGTGTGTGTGTGTGTATTTTAAAACCATGCAGTTAAACTGGAATACTGGACCAAAATAAGGATGAGGTGTCTGTTCTGCCTCCTCACCACTATCTTCTTCCACACGTCTCTGAAAGACCAGAGACCTCAACCCACTGTCTCCTCTGCCACCTTCCATGTCGACTGGCACAAAGCATTCTGAAAAACAGCCAAAATCCCTGAGTTGGTCAATACGCTTGATATTTTTGTTCAGGAGGAAAAAGAGTCTGGCAAAGAGGCAGTCACTTAGCAAAGAGAGATTATCCTAATAACCTTAAATTAGTCCTCTAGATTTCTCCCTACCTTCTCTCCTCCAAGACATAGTGACAGCTTGTTCTGTAGGCTGCTCTCCATGCCTCTCCTGGGTAACCTAATAACTTTTTTCTTTCCATTTTCCACATCACATTAATTCTTCATAAGTGGTCCTTATTATTCCTTACGTGTTCCGTCTCAAGTGCAGTCTTTTCTCACCAGCGGTGTGTAAACTAGGCCAGCTAAATGGCAAAGACACCTCATCCATCATGCTTTTAATTTTCCACCTTGGGAGGAAGCACTGAGGCTTAAGTTAAGGATAAAAGCAAGTCACCTTAATACTTCGCTGGCTCTTTGGCCAAGGATGCTACCCTCTCATTTCTGCACTGGGGTGAACAAAAGGAAGCTACTCTCTAGAAACCACATGGATTACTGTGTAGATTTGTGTAGCTCTGGATAAAAGGGTCAACCGATAGAGCCTCCCCCTACCCCAGATCATGGATTTAGAAAGAAAGAAAGTGATTTATTTTTTTGTTTAAATGTTTGAGTCTGTGAGGCAAGTCCAGTCTGCAAGGCATCAGGGGCCCAGACTCCTGCCAACTTGTTGCTCCAACTAAGTTGTCACTGTGGTGGACACAATCCAAGATGGCTCTTCACCATGGAAAATTCTGGCCTCTGGGGAGAGACCAAGGGAAGGCAGGGGGCCTGCTTCTTCTATTCAAAGGCAGAATCCAGAAGTTGCACATGTCACTTCCACTTCCAATCCATGAACAGAATGTACATACATGGTCATACCTAGCTGCAAGGAAGCTGGAAAGTGTCATCTCTTATCCCAGTTACTCATATGCCATGCTAGAAGAGAATAACAGAAGGAGGGGGCAGATAGTATTATCTAACATTGTAGGAACCTGAAAATGTGCAGAGCAGGAATGTTGAAGGAAAACCAAGATGGGAGCAAGAGAAGGAAGAGTGGTCACTCTGACACAGAAGAATGTCCAGTAATCAGACATCAGAGCCGGTCTTTTTTAACTGAAGTGTTCTTGTTTTGTTATTTATTTACTCTTGGCTGCTGGGTCTTCGACGCTGTGCATGGGCTCTCTCCAGTTGCTGTGCTCAGGCTCCTCACTGTGGTGGCTTCTCTTGTTGCAAAGCACAGGCTCAGTAGTTGTGGAAAATAGGCTTAGTTGCCCTGCAGCATGTGAAATCTTCCCAGACCAGAGATCAAACCCATCTCCCCTGCATTGCCAGGTGAATTCTTAACCACTGGACCACCAAGAAAGTCCTCAGAGCCAAAGTCTTGGCATCCCCTGCAGCACAGGCTGGAGGGAGATCACCCAGCCAGGAAGCAGAGAGATCAGGTGCAGACAGCAGACCTGGGCAGAGTTTTCAAAAGTCTTCAAAGACATGAGCAAGAAGCAAGAAGGCACAGGAGAGCTGGTCAGCAGTACGCAGTGCTGAATGTTTCAAGATGCCATAGCCTCAAACAAGAACTTTTATTTGCCCCTTATAATAATGTCAACCTGCATGCATGTGTCAGTCACTCAGTCATGTCCAACTCTTTATGACCCCATGGACTGTAGCCCACCAGGCTCTTCCATCCATGGGATTCTTTAGGCAAGAATACTGGAGGGGGTTGCCATTTCCTTCCCCACCCAGGAATCGAACCCATGTCTCCAGGGGCTTCTGCATTGGCAGGCAGATTTACCACAAAGCCACCTGAGAAACCCACTCACTTAATATTGCCTTAATAATAATCCTTATTTCTAGCCGCCTTGCTAAGAAGCAAGCTTCTTAAGAGGAGCTTCAGGCAACCTTGCAATATCTCTAGCAGTCCCTCAGGCCAACATAAAATTCAGGCAAAAACACTGCCTCACAGAGCACCAGGCTGGGCTCCCAGTGTTATATAGCAACTTCTCACCAGCCATCTATTTTACACATGGTAGGGTATATATGTAGATGCTACTTTTGTAAAGCAGTTTTCCTCCAATTAAAAAAAGACACTACCTTGATTCCAAAACTGCTTCAAAGCCAGAACTCTGCCCCACAGTGCCACAAGCTCCCTACAACTGATGACTACTCTGATTTACCAACATAGAAATTCTGGTTCAGTCACTAGTGACCTCTGATTCTTCCAGTAATCTTGAGATACAGATGTTACAAGTGCTGTCTTACAGAAAAACAGTGTAAGTTCAGTTGAGAGGAAAAGATCTGCAGTTTGAAATCAGCTCTGCCTGATTTTGCTGTGCAGCACTGGGGAAGACACATAACTTCTCTGAGCCTTAGTTCCCTAGCTCTACAATAGAGGCAGGATTTCCCACCTCATGAGGTTGGCCTCAAGGGCAAATGAGTTGATATGTGTCAAATGTTTGCCCCATCCTGACAGCTGGTATTGTTAAGAAAGCCAAGTTTTTGTGATTTTGGTAGGCAGCTTCTGACATGGTGGGCTTCCCAGATTACTCAATGGTAAAGAATCCACCTGTCCTATAGAGATGCAAGAGACATGAGTTCGATTCCAGGATTGGGAAGATCATGGGAGTAGGAAATGGCAACCCACTCCAGTATTCTTGCCTGGAAAATTCCATGGACAGAGGAGCCTGGTGGGCTATAGTCCATGGGGTCACAAAGAGTCAGACACGACTGAAGCAATTTAGCACACACACACAGTAGCAAGTAACTCATACAGGATTCTTATAGATGCTCTGCTGCTGCTGCTGCTGCTGCTGCTGCTGCTGCTGCTGCTGCTGAGTCATTTCAGTCGTGTCTGACTCTGTGCAACCCCAGAGATGGCAGCCCACCAGGGTCCCCTGTCCCTGGGATTCTCCAGGCAAGAACACTGGAGTGGGTTGCCATTCCCTTCTCCAATGCATGAAAGTGAAAAGTGAAAGTGAAGTCGCTCAGTTGTGTCTGACTCCTAGCGACCCCATGGACTGCAGCCCACCAGGCTCCTCCGTCCATGGGATTTTCCAGGCAAGAGTACTGGAGTGAGGTGCCATTGCCTTTTCCGACAGATGCTCTAGGGTTGCTTATATAATCTTATGGGATAAAAATATGATACTAAGGATACATAAACGTACAACATAAAAGTTCCTTGTGTCTTTATGAAACTTTATAATTTGCAAATGCATTTCAATAGATACATTGAATTTGATCATCATAGGAAAACCTTGAGAGTTGGACAAAGGAAGGAGTTTAATCTTCATGTTACAGGTAAAGAAACTGAGACCCAGAGGCATTAGAAGTAATTAATTCAAAAAACCCTGTATGTGGAATCTTTAAAAAGGGTACAAATGAACTTATCTACAAAACAGAAATAGAGTCACAGATGTAAAAAACAAACTTACGGTTACCAGAGGGTAAGCGAGGGAGGGATAGAGTGGGGGAAACCTTGATTGACATATACACACTATATTTATACATAAAATAGATAACTAATGATGCTGAAGCTGAAGCTCCAGTACTTTGGCCACCTCATGCAAAGAGTTGACTCACTGGAAAAGACTCTGATGCTGGGAGGGATTGGGGGCAGGAGGAGAAGGGGACGACTGAGGATGAGATGGCTGGATGGCATCACAGACTCGATGGACATGAGTCTGAGTGAATTCCAGGAGATGGTGATGAACAGGGAGGCCTGGCGTGCTGCGATTCATGGGGTCGCAAAGAGTCGGACAGGAATGAGCGACTGAAATGAACTGAACTGAACTGAATAAGGACCTACTGTACAGCACAGGGAACTCTACATAATACCCTGTAATGGCTTATGTGGGAAATGAATCTTAAAAAGAGTAGACTCACATTTATGTATAACTGAGTCACTTTGCTTACTCCTGAAACTAACACAACATTGTAAATCAACTATGCTCCAATAAAAATGTTTTTAAAAGCACACCCAGCAGGCTAAGAGGAGCAAATTATATTTCACCTTGGCACTAGTGGTAAACAGCCTAACTGCCGATGCAGGGGACATAAGGGACATGGGTTTGATCCCTGGGTCGGGAAGATCCCCTGGAGAAGGAAGTGGCAACCCACTCCAGTATTCTTGCCTGGAGTGTCCCATGAACAGAGGAGCCTGGCGGGCTACAGTCCATAGGGTCACAAAGAGTCAGACACAACTGAAGCAACTTAGCACACACACACACACACACACACACACACACTCACGCACTGTGCTTTTTATTTTCTTTCTTTGTATCCTATGTTCTTTCCAAGAAGCTCACCACCTATTGGAAGCTTCCTGTTCACAAAGCCCAGAGCAAGTATCTTTGGCTGTAATTTGACTAACCTCTAAGACTTGGATGAAGGACAGGGATAGACTATAACCTGAATAGATAAACTTTAAAGCAATCAGTAGCCATCTCTGATAGTTTAGATTCCCCACATCCTAGGTTTTCAGTGTAAGAAGGCTGAAAATGATGAGCAAGAACAGAGAAAATACATAGGAAAAATGATTGACCTTCTGGGTACATATTTCTGACAACCTGTGTTGTCTGGGGGAGGTTTGCCTGAGAAAATTATTGACTTCTTGCACCTGAAGACATTGTTTCTTTACTCATTTTATTTACATGTATTGGGTTAGTTCAACCATTTCCTGAAATTCTGAAATGTTTTTCTGGCCCTCTATGGACGGCAACCATATCATGGAGGGAAATAATTGGGACTATGTTTGCTTTTGCTTTTTCCCAGTCTAGAGCATGTCAGGCTGAGATGATTTCTGAGTGTGAAAAGAGTAAGGATGCTCTATTTCCACCAGCTTTATCCCTATGGTCTAATCACCCAGTGATTGAAGATGTAGCCATATTTCCAGCTATCTTGCGATGTCATGAAAGTAATACAGCATAATAATTTAGGGCCCAGGCTCAGAGATAAGACTGCCCAGGTTCTGATTCTCACACTTCAGTTTAATAACTGAATATTGGCAATTTACTAAATGTCTCTACATCTGTTTCCTCATCTGCAAAACGGGTCTGATAGTAATAGCATCTAACTCCTACAGTTGTTTAAGAATTCTGCAAAAGAGTTTATAAAAGTGCCTGGCAAACATCAAGCATTATAGCTTTATTTTTGGCATGATCACAGGACAGCAACTGGAAATGGAGAGGGGAGGAGGTATAGTGCCAGATGGATGTGTCATTTTGAAGAGCAAATTCAATGGCTGACCCTCAGAAGACATCCAGACCCACTTCCAGACCTTCCTAGGAGCACTCAAGCCCGGCTGGTCTTCTGAGACCCAGAGATCAGGGGATCGTCGTGTCTCATCAAACATGGTGTTTCAGTTTATGAGAAGGAAAAGCCAACCCAAACTGGATGAAGGAAAAAAGAACTGGAAAGCTAGGAGTAAACTTGAATTCCACACAAGGGAGTTTGGCTTTAAATTATGTCCATAGAAAATGGCTTCCACATTCAGATCTTTGATTTTTCTCTGTTTCCCTCCACTGGAGTCGCTCTGGTGGTTCATGCTCATATCAGCCTCAGTCTCACGACTTTCCCAAGTTCCAAGTCAACAGGGCAAAGGGGTGCTCCCTTCCTGAGGCCATGGCCAAGTTCTGAGGTCCATTCTGCCGTTTAGATTCTGAGATCTGGCTCTCTAAGCCTAGGGTCATGGGCTGCAGCCCTGGACCCCATCTGGACCACGTGGACCAAGAGGCAGGGATGGGAAGAATCCTAAGTTAGAGGAGGGAGGAACCAGCATCCATTACACAGCGCTTCTTGAAGACCACAAGCAAAGACATCATGTCTGCTGCCACCACTGTCCCTGAGTGTTCAGAAGGGTCTGATTTTGAGAGCAGATGATGTTGAGGATGTATTTACTAAACCTCATGGGTGCTTCATTTCCTTCCCCAAACATCACTTACCAATGTCATCTCGCAGTCAGAGAGAAGAGCAGTTCCCTCTCAGTAAGAGACCAAATGTGTTTCGTACAGCCCCTGAGGGATGAAGACCTTCAGTTTCATGGTTCATGAGAAGCAGAGGGTTTCAGTGAGAAGGAAGGGGCTGAAATGTGTGCATCTGAAAAAATGAAAATAAACCACAGGTGGCGCCAAGGAGATGACCTCTCTGGCTTCCTTCCAACAGGTTTATTATTGATGCCGACACCCTACTTTACAAAGGATTTTAGGTAATTTACAATATTCAATCCCATATGGGAAGCCAAAAGAAATTTCCAGGAAATAACAATAGCAAATATGTCTACTCTGCTTGCTCTGCACCCATAATTATTCTGAGTACTTTACACCAGCTTCCCCGGTGTAAGGAGCTCAGTGGTAAAGAATCCGCCTGCAGTGCAGGAGACACAGGTTCCATCCCTGGGTAGGGAAGATTCCCCTCGAGGAGGGCATGGCAATCTCCTGGACAGAGGAGCCTGGTGGGCTACAGTCCATGGTGTCACAAAGAGTCAAATACGACTGAAGTGACTTAGCACAGACGCACACACCCCTTACATATAGTCCTTTAATCTCAACATCCCGGAGTATCTGTGGTTTATGGATGAGGACACTGAAGTGCAGAGAGATTAAGAAACTCTCCAGGTTTACACAGCTGGCGAGCCAAGAGTTCCAGCCAGGGCAAGTCTAGCACAGAGTCAAGGCTCCTAACCTCTCATGATAACCCGACAAGGAGAAGATGGAGGCAAGAATGTGAGGTCAAGGCAAAAGCAAATTGACATACAAAGCAAATGCCGTGAAACCCTGCCCCCTTGCCGGGGTCGACCGGGGACGTGCCTTTCAGCCTTCCAGCAGCCCTCAGTCATCAGTGCTACCAAGTGAAAGGTTCAAGGTGCCTATCTCTAAGGTAGATGGAAACAGTTGGTCAGGAGTAATGCATAGTTAACACCAGAAAAAAATGGCTATGGTGGGTTATTTTGTGCAATAGAGTTCAATGGCCAATTTCATTCATTCGTTTAATGAATACGTTGAGCTGTTTCTCTGTACCAAGCACCCATTGTTCCTGGGTGATCTGAGTGCACTGATTAGATTAAGATGCTCCTCTCATGTGACTTCTGATCCAGAGGGGAGAGAGGAAAGAGAGAGAGCAGACAAATTAGTATATGATATATTGGATGAAGACAAGTCTGCTGAGTGATGCTGAGGTATAGAAGGGTGTGCTGGGTGAGTCTGAGTCATCAGCCAAGTCCCACCTTGGAGGAACTGATGTCTGACACCAGAATGAAGTCCAAGAGGGAGCCTCGGTTCTGCGGGGGAAAGCTGTTCCCAGTAGAGGGGCAGCTAGCTGGATTTGGGAGCATGTTAGATGTGTCCAGGGCCCAGCAGTGTGGCTGGAGAAAGATGCATGATGGAGAACTGGGGTCAAGGTCAGGGAGGAGAGAAAGGGACTGTTAACCGTGTGGTCAGTCCAGACAAGCACATCAAGGGCTGAGGGGGCCCAATTCTTTTGCGTTCTCCTCTCTGCATCAGAAAGCAGATCCCAATGTGATTTTTCACGGTGCCTCCTCTCTCACAAAGACAGATGTCAAAAGCCCTAATGAACTCTCAGATGAGGAAAAAGAAAAAGTACTTTCGCTACCCACTGCACCCCACCCTGCAAACATATATATCTATATTTCTATAGAATACAGAACAGCACAGAGATTTTCCTAAACAGCAAGTGAAGAGTGGAGGAAAGGCGAGCAGAAGGGAAAAAATGAAAGTGCAGTTTATGTTTTCCATTTATACCATCAGCTTTTATTAGCCAGGTGACACAGAGACAGAGCCCACGCTCAGCAGGGCTGGTGGAGAGAGTAGTAAAACCTGACAGGTAATTTGGTAAATCAAAACAGTCAGCAAACATCTGTTGGGGATGATAATATTCAAGGGGTTTCATTGTTTCAATGAAAACTTAGTTTCGCTGGGCTTGAATTAATTTTTCATTGTCTCCAGTTAAACGAGCACTGCTTACACAGCTGCCTCAAATAGAACCTTGATTGCATTCCATCTTTTGCCAAAATCATGAAAGACCAAAGAAGAAAAGTTAAATACAATCAAAGACCCCTGTCAGATGTATTGAAGTCATTTCTGCCTTCCAAGCCCCCTGCATTCTTTTGTTTCTTCACCACATTCTCTCTTGATCAGTTCTGATGCTCTTTTGTTATCAGGCTGTTAACATGAGGAGGGAGAGAGGAAATACAGAATAAACTCTGGCCATATTAGGCAAAAATGTGAAAAAGCATGCAACCTGGAGTAAATGCACCTGGTTGCTTTTTTTTTTTAATTGTGGAGCCCCTTGGCACCAAAGAGGAGTGGGAAGGTAAAAACACAAAGACTGAGAAATACACACACATGCGTGTGCACGTGCACACACACACACACACTGCTGTTACCACATTGAGAAAAGATGAGAAGAGATGCAAGATGCATCTCTGACGTTTCACTGGAGCACAGCCATTTGGGATGTTCCCTCTGTTGTCAATTTCCTTTGCAAGTAATTAACAACACTTGAGTGCATTCATGGGCCTTCACAAATCTTGTTTTGACATGAATGTCAGGAAAAGCTCACTGATGAATGAGTCTTGAGTTAGACGCCATTCCAGAATCTGTTTTTTTTTTTTTTCTTTTCTTCATTTCCATGCATTTGCTGCCCTCATGGATGTTTTGCTGATACCAGGAACAGAAACCAGACTACAGTGGCCAAATCACATAGCTTGAGGGGTTTTGCCCTTTGAAACAGCATGAGGTTCAGAGGCTAGGGCTAGTCTGGGGGTGGTGTAGAGGCTTCACAAAGCCATCAGGGACCCAGGCTCCCTTTCTCTTCCTGCTCTGCCCTTTCTGGCGCGTGCCCCCCTTCCTCATGTTCACAAGATGGAAGCTATACCTCCAGGCATCTTACTTATATTCCAGGTGGGATGGAAGGGGTAAGATGTGCAGCAAAAGCAGCAGGTAAAGGCTGGCCAGGTCTGTCTCTTTTGATCAGAAAAACAACTTTCTTCTAAGCCCAGCCGATAGCCATCAGCTTATATAGCTCATGGCTCAATAGGACCCAACCAGCTACCTCTAGCAGCAGGGAAGACTGAGGAGGTGAAAATTCTTACTTTGGGCTCATTGCACACTGAACAAACAGGTTCTGTTAGTAAGTTAGAGGGAAAGAAAGGACGTTGATACACAACCGACAGTAGCTACTCCAGAACTGAAGGAAGGACATCCTTTCTCTATGCTTTTGGGTATACTTGTTGTAAGGTCGAACCCTGGGGGCCATGATGGGCCGCCCCTCCTCTCCCTCCAGCCGGGGAGAAGGTCCCCAATGACAGCACACTTCTCCGGTTGCCATGACAAGCCGCCCCTCCTCTCTCCCACCGGCCGGGGGAGTCCCTAACGGAAGGAGGCTCCTGGATCCCAGGGACCAAGGACAGCACACTTCCCTGCCAAAGCTGCCCCGCCCCAGCGACATAGAAAGAGCTATCAGCCCGCGCTGCCATGAACCAGCTACCTATCCATTCCAAACCCTTCCGCTAACCTGGCCACCCCCCACCCCCTGCAGTGTGCATATATAAACAAACTTCTACCGAAGTCCAGTGGGCGGACTTCCTAGACCTGCCTCCTTTGGGTCTGGGAACCCCGCCCAGGGTGCTTCCCCAGTAAAGCCTG